>JAOVYW010018473.1:0-11252 GCA_025775045.1 Hiodon tergisus | reverse complement strand
TGTCATAATAACCTGAGGCACCCAACATACGGTGAATGATCATCAAAATCATTTACAAAATTGTCGCCAATATTTTGAAGCCTCACAATGGACTGTTCCCATCGCGATATCCAAGCATGTGTACTGAATGGATTGAAGAACCTTGGCAGAAAGATTGACTGATTGAAACTGAGGGTAAAATTTTGGTTAAAAAACAGAATCTATAAAAAGACTGAATTATTATCTGAATTATTTTTACACAACAAACACATAGCAACAGGTCATCATGTGACCTGGTATAAATGTGTGTTTAAAAATGTAGATCCGTACTGGCAAAGGTTGAGCGGTGTAACGAGTGACTGTGGTCATCCTGCCCAGCCAGTGTCTGCCCTGTAATCAGCCAGCTCAATGTGTGTTTGGCTGCCATTAGCGGGGTTACCAGGTCGGTTGTCACTTTTCGCCTTGTTATCACTCACAGAGGTCTGTGCCATAAAAATGCCAGCAATTTTCTGCTACAACAAATACATAAATTCATTTGTGTCCTAAAAGATTAAATCCAGCATTAAAATCTAAGACTAGTTTTGCAACCCCCTGTGCTTGTATCTAACTAATACAAATGCATTTACAACAGGGGAATTTAGCACCGGAATATGTGACAGAATTATTGGATTGGGGTATATTTTATGTGTCGGATCTGCAGGTAATGCCAGGGTTTATTAATGTGGCGTACTTCCTAAAAGACCAAATACTAATGATAATAAAATAATCACCAAGTTCACTAACTCAGTGAAATGGGATGTGAGATGTTTTTGCAAGCCAGTAGTGCTCAGGGCAGTCCTGAAATTGCCCAGCAAAGGCTTGGCGTTCTTTCAGCTTTCCTATCCCTCTGCAGAAATATTGCTGCAACCTGACTTGGGTCCCACGTGCAAGCCCTGATTGTTCCTCCTCCGCCCCTCTTTTAAAAGACCGCAGCTGTCCTCAAAAGGCAAAGCCCGATGATGTCGACAATCTAGAGGTCTCGCAATGCTGAACTGGCCATCGCATTGTGCATCACATACCAGGAACTGGTGTTTAGCCAATTCAATTCAGTCCTCTGAAATTAATTAAAAGTCACTTTGGTCCCCCTGTGCTTGATAATGTGATACTTTAAAATACAATGCTGTGCATTTTGTTTTCCCCACCAGTGCCTATTTATGAAGTGTAATTAATTTGCAGTCACCCCAATTATATTGTCATTCCAAAGTATAATTTTTGCTACATTATGCGATTCATGCACATTGAGTGCTGCTTATCGTTAAGTGGGTTGTGTCCTAATGTACATTATTTGAAATAATAATTTGTTACACTATTTAATGGTAATATTATCCTAAAGTAATTGCTTGATATAACAAAATTGCAGTGCTTGGCAATTTGTTACAAAAGCATGTTATTTTCCCAAGTTGATTTTCCAGCAGGAAAACAAATGGCGTCTCAGATTTATCCATGAGTATGGATTCTGGCACAGTATTTGAACTTGGTTTGACTTTAAAAGGAGACTAATTGCATTTTGCTCTCTGCACACTACAGAGCCTATTTTTCAATGCTGTCTGTGTCACAAAAAAAGTATGTTCCCACAAAATGGCCTCCTTATCTTATTAATTTGTTTATTCATAATTCGTCCCTTATATAGCCGATTCATGGTGGCGGCATATCAAGGTATCTATTGATTGATTGACTGATGGATTGATTGCAGGGTAAACTGCTTTCCCATCAGCTGAGCTGTTAAAGGTCTCTGAGGTCTTGAGTACTTCCTGATAAATGACAGAAAGACACTCACAATGAAGGATATCTCCTGGAAGGGAATCTGGCTGCCTTTGTGTCCATTGTGGCCTTAACAAATGGGAAAGCCTTGCTGGCTCTCAGTTTGAGGGCGTTAGAGGAAAACCCCCTAATGGTCTTCTGGAGATCTTATCTATCAGCTTAATTAGGACCACTCCATACCACTGGGGATTGACAGGGTTCATGTTTGGCTTGTGCCAAATCATGTTTATACATTTATTCTAATAGCCTTTTAAACATTCCATGTAGAACGGGAGAACTTGCATGAAAGTGGCACAGTTTTAATGTTAAAATGTTTTAAAAAAGCAGTGTTGAATATATGTGCGTTCTCTGCCTGTCGGTACACTTCACCAAGCAGCGAGGGGCTTGACGGCCCACGTCTCAGATTAACGATGCACTGAAAACAGTAGTGTTGAAACAGCTGCACTCGGCTGAAACAGGTGCGTTCTGGGTAATCATGTTTGCCTGCCGCCTGCCCGCCTCTCCCCAGTTTTTTTCCGTCGGCTGATTGTGCATTCATTTACTTCTCTTCCTTTTTCGTGAGAGAGATGCATATCATCGACGCTGAGTGATGCTGGGCACTTTATCATGTTTGAGAAAGGGGGGGGGGGGCCTTCCTCTGGGCTGAAGCTACGTGAGAAAACTTTGTGTTTCAGCCTGATAACAGGACTGACAAACGGGTTTAAGAACATTGCCTCCACATTTTTTTTTAATCTCTTTTCTTTGTTTCCATGAAACAGCCTGTCAAACTACACCTGACCATCAGCCCGTGATCTGAGTGCATCGAGATAGGGTTATCGGGAAATGATGGCAGCATTTCAATGAAGGGGTCTCTAAGGAGCAAAGTGTTTTGTGAATAAATGACAGGGGATGATTAATTACATTGCAAAGAGTGTCTCTACAATCATAACAGTGACAAGAAAGAAAAAAAAACACTTCCAGATATTTCCATTTCAGGCATTCAGACAGAAATGATTGTAGTATAAGGTACTCATCCGACTGCAGGCCGAGCCCTATGAGCTGGATTTCGCAGATTTGGATTCAGCTCGTGTAATTCTGTGATTCTTACTGGAAGAGCATAACTACGTTGCACAATTGGCACAGTGCACTCCGTACTGCTGTGAGTTAAACCGCAGGGCTCCTCTCGGCTCATCGCTAACCACCATTTCTCCTTGACATCCCGGAAACCAGCGGGCTAACAGTGCTGGCCCTTTAAGACATGGCTCGTACTTTCTCACCCACCCTGTTTAGGGTGAAAGGATTTGTAGCGAAAAGCCGACATATTGGAGGCATTGGGGAGAAAATACTAAAAATAATCAACCATTCCCTTTTTTAATAGGAAAACAATTACAGTTTATAGCCCTTGAAAGGATATAAACAGCAGGTTATTTTCCAATGGTTGGGTTCAGGAACCCACCTGTCTTTCAAAGTAACTATTTACGTACCTGATGGCATTCAGCTGTTTCTTCTTTAATTCATACAGATGTTGATGTAACTGACACAGGGTTGACAGAGAAATAATTTAGCTTATTAGGGAATAATAGCATTAACCACTTGACATACATAGCCAGCATCCTGCTTCGTATTAATAGTGACGGGCTGTCACTGTGTATATTACCGCTGCTTCTGTCGCGAGCCGATGCTTGACTTTGTCGGCTTTAACTGTTAAACTTCTCCGACAGTGAGCAGAACTTTTCATTCTCGTTTTTGTCCAAACAGTAGTCATGTGCAATGAAATAAAAAAGGTAATTATATCCTTTTGGGATTAAATATATTCATTTCTGAAAATAATTTTTAAAACTCTGAAGACGGCACAATGGGTAGGAAACTGCCAGTGTTTGACCCAGATTGCTTCAGTAAATGCCCAGGAAAATTGATGTATGAAATTACTGGCTCCATGTAATGTTTTTAAGCACATTATTCACAATTCTATCGTACAATTTCCTTCACATCAACCATTGTGGTGCACTCTCTAATTTCCTGGGCTTCTCTCGTCAAGGCACCTGTTAGGTCAAAAGTTTATAAACAGCACGGTATACTTGAGCTGACATTTGCCATATCATCCTAAACTTTGTGCCCTTTAACAAAGCCAATAACATCGGATTAGGATAAAACAAAAATATATGTTTTCAGCGGTGGTGCATCTTTTCTAAAAAATTTGTCCAAAGGTTGGAAAGGAGAGGAAACTGCTTATTTTCAAGAAATACATTTTTTTAAATCCCAAAGCAATCTTGTTAATTTGGTTTGTTTTGTCCTTTATCAGCCTTTTTTATATTTTTTTTTAGCTTTGCTGTTTCTTTGGGAAGAATTAACAGATTTACTCTTCTATGTTTCTGTTGTAAGTTAGAGCCCTCCCCGACTTCTCAGCACGCCAGGCAATAACACAGTAATCTGACTATTCTGACACCCTTACTCAGCACCAAGCGCCATGCATTCAGTCCTGTGAAAAGGCTCAAAGGACATCCTCAGACACCACCACTTATGAATTAAAGTACAGGAAATGAATGGCTGTTGGTCTCCTTGGATTGGACAGGTAAAAGAATATTTTCGCTCTCCACCTAATCAAAGTATGACAGATACAAACTTTACGTTTTCATGTTATAAATGTATACATAAACCTCATCCTAGACTCGGATGTAATTCTTGCGCAGAACGCACGAGTCTGCATAAGTGACTGTAAGTAGCATCACAGCAGTAAGTATCAGGGGGGACTTTATAAGATGTCAGTGAGCAATTTCAAAGCATTGGGCTCAGAAATGAATTAATTCTTAATGGGTTACACTTCAAGTCAGTTATGGATTCCGCTTGAAGTCCTGTTCTCCGGTAGTGGCCATTACGGTTACTCCACTCCTTCATTGCTTTTGGGATTCTCCCAGTCGCGATTGTTCCCCTGTCTCTGCACTGATTGATCATCGTCTAATCTGCTGGCTGGAAACTCAAAGGTCCAGGCACAGACGAATCAATACAGAGGCTCCCTCAGCTTGTGAAACAAAGCCCCTTGTGGGGAAGATTACGCGAACCCCCCTACAGTCATGTCAACGAAACGCAATGAGAGTGATGCTACTCTTACAGCTCAGCGATTGCCCTTGTTTGCTGACAGGGAAATGATCCACGGATGATGAAGAGGGCTATGGCCATTGGTACGGGACATGTTTCCAGATATCAAGCATTATTTATTTATTTTCTTGAACCAAACCAAGTCCCTGTTGCTCCAATTTGTGTTGTAATGGGGTTGTTTATTTCTAGTGCGGCTGAGTATTCTCTTTTAAAATACAGCACATGAGGACTGTGAGTCATTTGCATGTATAATTCAAATACATAAATAACAATCAATGCATTATGCTTGTTTAATTATGAATCATCTGCAATCCCACGATCATTTTTAAAGAGGGAATAACTTGTTTCAGAAATGAAATAGAGCAGCATATGGCTTATGTAGTGCCAAATGTAAAATTGTTCCTGGCCATTGTTTTCCAATTCACTTCACGGATCAAGTTGACAACGAATGCGAGTAACGGAGAATTTAGTAGGCTATTGAAATTTCTGATAAATTTGTTTCTTATTCGTTTTATTTTTGATAGGGTTATCGAGCTATAATTGAGTGCACGTTTTACCTCATGATTTCCATGTTCAGACTTGTTTTGTTTTTTACTTCTTTACATTTTTTACCCTGGTACATTATATTATTTGTTCCCTAGCAGACGCTTTTACCCAAAGCGACTTACACAGCTTATAATGTCTACGTTGATCCATTTATATGACTGGATTTTAATGGAATTAAGTACCTTGCTCAAGGATACAATGGACAACTTAACCATTTCACCACCAGCTGCCCAACTTTTAGGTCTCGCAAATTCTCAACCGTTTCACAGTGTGCATTCCGCCTTGGAAACTGACTTGACAATGATAGCTTGGCTGGCTGGAAAGTTGACCACTTTGAAGCGTTTAATATTGTTTTCCATGTCGGTCTTCCGTGATATTCCCTGTCTGTTTGTGTGCAATCTGCCATGGAGTTAAAAGTTCAGAACTCACCAAACAAGTGCACAGATTCCAGTTCTCAGTTGTTGTTTTTTCTTCAGTCAAAATTGGGGATAGTTTTAGATGCTTAATGACAGTTATTGATTTATGCATCGTCATAGTTACATAATGGTGATGGTGATGGGTCTACCAGGAGACCAAGTCTGTTTTTTTCTCAGACTAATTAATAATAAAAATACTGAAATTTAAAATATACACGTGACTTTGAAGTTTCCGTCAGAACATTTGGAAAGGTCAGAGTTTATAGAAAATTTGGCGCTGTGAATGAGCTGAGTGTGCTCCCTGGACAAAACGCCCGTCCCAGCAGCCCTGTCACCCTAACCCATTGACTGATGACTGATGTCCCCCCTGGGCAAGTAGGCCATCAGTCAGAGGGGTTAAAGGTGCTCATCTGGGGACCGAACCTGCATGCTGCCGGTATCAGGACAGACACTTAATCCACACGGTATCAGGCCGTACGTGTTTTTTTTTTTAGGAATCGCTTTTATACTGTATTTTTATACAAACCAAACCAAACACTGCCATCTCTCTCACCGCCTATCCCCAAAAGATGGGACACCAGCCGTATTTTTAAGAAAAACATTCGAATCATAATGAAGCATGCCTTGAAGGTAATTGTGTCCACACCTCTGAAATTCACTCATGTGAAGTATTGGTTTGTAGGAGCTGCAAACGCCCCCACATATGGAAGCTTGGCTAAAAAAACTAGATTGGATCATTTTTTTATTGTTCTGTTGAACAGAAGGTTGCTTTTCATTTTTATTTTCATTATAACAGCCTCCTTTTTTTGGTCACTTTGCCCTTAAGAGAAATTTCAGAGGAATTTTTTTTTCTTGTGTATTCGATGTGAATACATAAAAATACTCAAATGGTACTCAAATACTTTATGCATTAGGTTTACTGCTGTGCAAGGACAATTTATACCAGCTACTAGTCATAGCAGAGTAATATTAAGAGGGTTTTAAAACTTTTAAAACTCTCATCCCTCGTGCGTTTCATTAATGCCAGTGAGTTCTTCTCAGATGTCACTCTATTTAAAGGATTCAGGGCTGTATCTAGTCCTACTAACAAGTAAATGAACCAAAACCCATTATTCAATTGAGTCTAATCAATTCCTTTCTGCTAGAGGCAATTTTGCATGTGTCCATATGTTTAATATCTGGTAGTTTACTGTTTACAGCCCTTAAGGGCAGAGTGCTGGTGACTGGGGAAATTAAGCAGATTTTGTGGCCGTTTCCTGAGAAACCAAGCAGTAGTGAGCAATGCTTCTTTCCTCTTGGTTTGCTCAGAGTAACCTCTCGTCCCCAGCCTCAGGGCTGCTAGACTTTGTTGCAGCTTTGTGATGACAGGGGGGGTCAAGACACCGGACGTTTAGTTATTAATTCTAATCACGCGGCACTATTTTAGAGCAACTCCAATTTCTTTCGGGGCTACCGGCCCTCGCTGTAATGTTTTTTTTCGACTTCCGTTAAAAAGACAAAATTGTTCTAAAGTTACTGATTTCATAAACTTCGTTGTGTTTGCTTTCGACATCATTGTTCTCCTTTAACGAACCCACATTTGTTAGAAAAAAAAATCCCCCTTACAATCCCAAAAGTCCCTTATTGAAACGACACAGATATTATAATCCATCCATCCATTTACAAAACCCGCTTATCCTGGTGAGGATCGCAGGGACCGCCAGAGCCGTCCCAGCAGGCCGAGGGCACCCAGGCCAACACACACACTGGGAGGAAACCAGAGGGCCCAGAGGAAACCCACACGGACATGGGGAGAACTTGCAAACTCCACACAGACAAGCATCCCAAGGCGGGACTCGAACCCAGGACCGCAGCGCTAACCACCGCGCCACCATTACAAGAACACATTTTGTGACTTCTCAACCCAATTTTCACATACTTTATCAAATATATTCCATCTCTACTCCATTAACGGTCAGTAGCTGAGATACTTAACATGAATTACAGTTAGTTTTTTTTTTTGCATTTTGTTTGCTATCTCACTAAAATGAACAGACACGTCTGTGAAAATGCACAAACAATTTGTTATGATGTTGCTCTGTGCGTCTCTGTGAGTCTTTCTATGCAATAATTTCATATAGATACATATAACATAATGCTGATGACATTATGTTATACTATATGGTAATCAGATTTAACCAGTCTGAGTTGCTCGTTCAAAATCTGGTGCCGACGTATCCATAAGTACCTAATTTAATGGGGATAGGTATCCCGGCTTTACTTGACTTTATAAATGGCTGTAAAAAGCTAATTTAAGCATGAAAATGTCAACAATGCCAAAGAATAAACAAAGAGCGTGAATGCACCTACTTTAAGCACTCATGACATCAAGCCGTGTGTGGAAGATGTTTGAGTTAATGCGGATGACTCATTTACTGACTTTAGTGCTTGCCGAAGGACGTCAACCAGTGAATCAGTGGCTTAAAGAAGGCTCTTGAGAGGTGTGAGCCAAAGGCACAGCCAGCAAGCAGACAGCTGCTCACTTGTAAAATTAGCAGTCGCAAGTTGCTAAATCCGTTGTGAGATCCGAAAACTGAAATTGGGATGGGACCAATACCATGAATGTGTAAGACAATTTTTACAAGTATCGTAAACGCTGTAACATACAGTTATGTAACGTACGATTTAACATGCGATGTGGTCCCAGCCTTGGTGTGCCTTTTGGCAAAGAGGAAGAACATTTCTCTTGGTGAGGGACATGCCTAATGGCGGAAGAGCTGAAAAGGCTACACGCGACATTGGTGCCAGATTCAGCAAATCAGGTTAGCATATGGCCCTCTAAAGAGAGAGAGAAGGAGGATCTGTGTGAGGTATTGATATAGTAGAGGGAATCCAAATGGTCTCATCAGACCATGAAGCTTTAAGAAAAAAGTTAAATAGTCTATAAGATTTTTTTTAAATACTAATCGAGAATCTGAAAAAATAATTCAGCACTGAAATAGTTTGAAACTCTACAACTTCTGTATATTGTAAGGCACTACACTGAAAAAAACCATCCCATATTTAAAAAAATTCATAAAGTTATTATCGATTATGTACCAAAATATTTTGGTAGAATTGTCCTCCCATCTATTTGTATTTTCATTTTTAGACACAAACCACAGCAAAATGCAAATGAATAGCCTGAGAACCATCTGTTTTCTGCAATACAAATTGCATTTATGTTTATTAAATTAAATCAGTCGATCAAACGCTGTCTATTTGCGGGCTGTCGGAGCACTCCATCCAGAGCAGGAAATTCAAAAGCAACCAAAACAGCTCATCATCTTCATGCTCTCGCGTTTGCCTAGAGACACAAAAAGCTGTCGGTCGCAGATGGGCAGAGGAGGTTTAGTGTCTACCTGGCGGTCAGAAAGTGAGGCTCCAGCTGGTCCAGCAGTACGCGCCAAGAAAAAGCAAAATACCTAGAAATTTAATCGTCAGCACAATCGTCAGTTTGTTTCGTCGTCATGGTCCTTTCCAATGTGACTCATTGCAAGCCGTTTCCTGTTCCAAACTTGGTCACGCCCTGTCTGTGTCTCTGTTACCCAGACACTGATAGCTTAATGAGAATTTCTATTTACGGTTCCATACTGGCAAAACTTTGAGAGCAATCGAATCAGGGAAGGAAAGACTTGACTGGATTAATAAAGCAGACTGTTGAAGTATAGCTGCTGGCTAGCTAAATAAGGCATCTATGGATTGAGCACTGCCAGCAAATATATTGTAACGGGGATGGAAAGCAGCGCCAGTGGTGTTTAACCATCCCCGAGGTGGCTGCTGGGAAGCATGGCTCCCGAACTGTAAATTAGGTAAATAATGTGTTCGATGTTTCCTGTTTCTGTAATGTTGATGTGTAGAAGTTCTGTTTAGTTAACTGCATCGTTTAGTGTCTTTAAGTTCCCTCACCGTGGGCAGGTTTACTTGTGCGTGTGAGGGCTTTCTGCGTTTTCCTTTGCGTAATCAGTTCATTTCACTGCCAGTTCCGCATTTGTCAAGGGGTACGTAAGCGCATGTGTAAAAAAAGAAGAAAGAAAAAAAACACATCTGACTGTAGGCGTCGGTGTCTGACTCCTTTCTGGAACCCAGCAGAGTGGTTGCACTCTTAAAAACGCTACAATATTCAAACCGGCAGAGTTGTGTTTTGTATGTAAGAAGATATAACATGGCAAGTTTAAGCAATAAATTGAAGTATATTTTTGAGTCTGAAGGTTTTTTCAAGGCCCTAATACTTATTCGAAGTACTTAGTCAGCAATATTGAAAGTTTAAATGATTTGATTAAATAAAAGCAACATCAAACTTGCGCTTACCAAACTGTGGAACCAACGAAATTGCAAAAAATATTTTAAAAATGGGTGAAATACAAAAACAAAGAAGAAAAAAATTGTACAAAAAAGTACACAAGGGTTGCTCTGCAAGGGATTCCTGGATGGGATGTACAGAGAGTTAGTTGTACTCAAGCTGTATATTATAATGATCACAAATTACCCCTGTCAAAAACCCCATACTACCCTAAATAACATATCCCCAGGAGTGTGGAGATCTCAGCTGAAAAGATGTGTGAATTACATCCCTAATGTATCCGGTTCTTTGCCAAAATTGTGGATATGGGAGAAGGCAAGTGACAAAAATTTATTTATTTGCTTTACTTAACTTTATTTAAGCAGGGATAGTTTGGTATTGTTTTGGGTGATTAGTCGAACCGCAGTCGCAGGGCTTCCACATACAATAGATATTTAAATTTACCCAACAATCTTTGTGCTATCTGCCTTACAAAAAGGTGGGGTAGAAAGTTTGTAATGATGGGAAATGCAGATAACTGATGCCAAAATAAGCAGTTTTTGTCCAGTCAGCTGGGAAGCCAAGGCTAACGGAAACCCTTCCCCTGGAGTAGCCTTGCAGTTACATCCACTGGTTACCGGCGACAGAGTGCTTCTGCCCCGAGGCCATTAATCAAAACCCTCACCACTGCTCTGCCCGTGTAATCATGTGCCTCAGCCCAGATGACCACTCTGTCTCTATCCTACTCCAACCTAGTCCGTCGTTCCTTTAACCGCCCACGACACAGACTCTTCTGTATTCTGTGGTTTAGAATTCTCTTCTCCTCAGATTTATTTGACTTGAAGCTTGACTTGAAGTCTGCATTTTCTTTTATTCTGCGTTATCGGTGAATCGAACTAACAACGAGGAATTAAGCTAATCTGAGAATATAATTTAATGAGAATTTCATTAAACGAAAGTGAAAAATAGAATCTGTCAAACCTGATTAGTAATGACGTTAATCTAATTTTTTACTAAAGCTTACTTATATCAAAAACACCAAAAATCATGACTTGCGTTTATATTATAAATAATATGGTAATTTTAATAAATCTGTGGCACAATGCAATTACAAGAAGGGAGCAGAGTTTGTCGAT
>JAOVYW010018464.1:20284-34555 GCA_025775045.1 Hiodon tergisus | reverse complement strand
ACACACACACACACACACACACACACACACACACACACACACACACACACACACACACACACACACATATATATATAGTCATCTGTAGGTCACACACATGCAGACACACACTAACTCGCAAGCTATGTAGAATTTGAGAGAATTTTTGTCGTTATAATTTTACATTTGACTGACATTTACCTGTGTAACCACTTCAAGTTTTCCTACACTTCTGAAATGTTTTCTATACATTTGCATGTGTGTCATTATTCATGAATATACAAAAGAGGAACATGTACAAAGACTGTTTTTCATTATTTTTTTATGTACAATGGGTTTTATTCCAGCATTGCTTATTTGCGTGGTTATATGTGTGCTGGTTGTGTAAGGAAAAGGGATCTATAATTTTACCTGGCAATAAGGTCTACTTTAGTAGTTCCGGGTTGCCCCTTCAATCATCACAAGGTAGAGATTGGACTGAAATTTTGACTGATATGCTGCTTTGTATGAAATGTATATAAAACCTGTATCATTTCTCCATTGTCAGCCCAATTCGAACTATAGAATTTGTTCAGTTTTCATAGCACAATTCTTTTCCTCATATATAGTCGTTTTTTGTAATTTCATTGTAAAATTGAGATGTCTTTTTATACCATAACTTTTTATCTTTTAATTTGATATTGATATGTTATATATTTTTAACCCACCTATAATAAATAGCACCTATGCATAAGCACAAATCTAAATATCTCCAAAGGTCTGCATTCAAACCACCCCTTTTTTCCTAATACAGAAGCTAAATTAAATATTTTATATTCTCCATTCGACATGGTTTAAATTTTAAGGGTTGCTTTCTTCATCTCTTGTTCTTGTTCTTTTTTGGGCCTTTTTTCTTGAGCATCTAATGAAAACGAGACTGCAGACTTTGCATACGTGTCTCGGATCGTATTATTTTAAGATCAGGTGTTCAGCTGAGTTGGAACTCCCCCTATTAAACCTGGCCAGTTCTTTGTGCATCATTAAACAGGCTTGTGTGCACCTGTGTGTGTGGACACTTTTGAGAGCCCTGAGCATCCTCTCACACACTAGTCAATGAGACAGAGAGGCCCTAGGTGTACACACTCAAATTGCCTGCTTCTTCTCTTGACTGGGGAGAGACACACACATTACACACTGCCACAAAACAACACAGCAGGAAACCCTGACATGTGACTTGTGAGAAAAACAGCAGACTATACAGGCATTAAAACATGTTATTTACACAGTCGATAAAGACCACACAGGCCATTTTTTTCGACTCAGGTACGTTGTTATGTAGCATCCAGTCTGTAAAAGAACTTTTATGATAAAATGAATAAAGCCTATGTCTGAGGAAAAATTGTCAGAAAAAATGTGTGTGTGAGAATGGGCTGAAAGGTTCCCTATCTCCCTGCGCAAGTCCTTTCCCCCAACCGTGAAACCTTCAAGTTTCTGCAAGTGGGGCAACTTTGACAGGGTAAGGAAAGGGTAGGCGGGGGAATTTGGGCACAGAGAAGAGGGTCGTACCCGACGAACTGAAGCAGATGGTGTTTCTGCCCCGTTTCTCTTCGCTGGTCCTCTTCACGTGCCTTTAAAGCTTCCTGACAGCTTCCTGAGTTAAGCAGCACATGGCCATCTGGACACTTGCATAACTCTACGTGAGTGTGTGCGCATGTGTGAGTGAGTGTGGAGTGAGTGTGTATGTGTATCTCTTGCTGAGAATGACAACAATCTTAAAGGACAAGGAGGTAAGAGTACTGCTCCAGACCGTGCTCACGCATGGATGATCCCTCGCTGATTCACAGCCAGCCAATCGAATCTGGAGCATCTTGTCCTCAGTCCAAGCTCTCCCAGTAAACAAAGTGAACCCCCATGCAAAGCAGATGAAATTTCTTCACAGGACATGGTATCCCTCCACAGGAGGGCTGCACTGCGATACATTATCTCCCCTGCACGAAGCACAGAGTACCCACAAAACTCAAAGCTGAACTTTACATTACTTATTGCCTTTTCAAGGTGTGTTTATTTAGACAGACTTGCAAGCTAGATATTTCATTAAACAAACCAAGCTAAATGCTTCTCTCGAGGCTGGGTCAACATCTTTGATATAGTCCTTTGACCTGCTACTATAACCTAATAGGTGGCTTGATTCAGCCGAGTTTGCATTTAACACTTTAAAAAAGTGTATGAAAACCACTGAAATGGCTTGATATGCTGGTTGGTTATACGGATTGTATTTTTGGCAATGATTCCCAATTGACATAAAATAACATCGCCATGGCTTCTTAGTATCCGCGTCATATGTCTTCTCTCAAAACCTACGATGAAATTGCTACTGTATTTTTTTTACACTAGCATTAGATACAATATATGAATGAGTGTGACTGTGACATCATCCACTTTCAGAACAAGACGGAAACACCGTGAAGCGTCTGCCCCACCAGAAAATTAGTTGAGGCCCCAACTGTACCGAAATCCGTCAATGCATTAGAAAAGCGTAGCGAGGTAGCGGTAGAAGAGGCTGTTTGTGTATAAAAACAGTGGTGGGGCGGATCTTACACTTGCTTCGATTCAACTGCGAACCCCGTTGCACATAAATGGATATTAAAACAATGTTAAGTAATTCCTATATGGACGGCTTCAGTCTGCACGTGTATATATATCTGACACGAACATTCTCATTGACGCGTGTCACCTTGCTCATAAATTCACAAACACATGAGAAAACGTGTGCACAAGGTGTATTTTCAGGGCTTTATCAACACGTCGCAAATATCAAACAACTGCAACAATAGACTACTACAACCATTTTTTTAAAATATCGGTCATCCCCCCCTGAAATAATTTACTTGTAATTTGTTGGGTCGAGTGACAATTTCTAGAAAACGTGACGGAACAACGGCTTAATTTATCCCGGACAAGCTTAATCGTTTTTTATAGATTGATAAAAAATAATACTTTTTAATTATAGTACTTAAATTATTTTTGAATGCAGGTTTCGTAATTTGCAGCCTTTATTACACGAGCACTATTTCGAAACTAAACTAAAATATTTACTTAATGGGGGTGATTCATTTTTAAAGCGTGTAGACCCGTGTTGAGCGATTTTAACCCAAAATAATATTTTGTTAATTTTAACTATGAATATTTTTTAAATAAGCTAGCCTACACGTCAATTGACAAACCTCGCATAAATCAGCGTTTCTTTTCTGAAATTAAATTTACAACTAATTGTTGCCGATAACTATAGGTGAGGACACGGTCTGTAAATAACTATGAAAAGGTACTGTTTGAGAAAAACAATCCAGCAGTTAAATAGTTGTTTGCGAAGTAATAGGCATACAGCGTTTACTCTAACATTCGGGAACAGGTAGACTCGTTTTGAGAAAGTCAGAGCAGAGCCAATCACACACATACAAAAAAATCTTCGTTGTGATGTCCCTTTCCTGATGACACCTGTTTCAGTCGAAACTGCAGGGTAGGAATCTCAACAGTCGGAGAGCGAGCGCTCAAATCGCTGGGCGACGTATTAGCAGTGAATGCTTGCCATCTCCGATTTCGGTGTGGTGGGCCACAGGCCGTTATTTTGGATCCGCAATTACACTCATCTGCCAACAGTTCGGATGAATAATCTTGGCCAAGAGCACGCTGAAGTCACACACGTTATCAAATGTGACCCAAGAATTCCACAGTTCAGGGATGACTGGCTGCACATCTGCAGTTTGTCCCTCTGCCTTAACCCCATTGAAGAGTTATTCCCTGGCATTAAATGAAAGTTTTATGATCGTTGTCTGTATCAGGGCGCCACCCTTCTCCAAGATATGGATGATGCACGCGTTGAAGGATTCGCATGATGTTTTTTTTATCATTTAAAATGCCTATGGTAGGTTTTATGTCAGTATGCTGGATTTGTATTGATATTCGTTTCAAATCATTGTGATTTATGGGTAGGATATCGAATGTTTAATTGTTCTCTCCCATCCAGAGACCGATATATAAAGTAAAACGGGGAAAAAATGCACAATGGATATATATTCCTTTTTGATCTTACACTTTTTAATTTCTTAAACCTTAACATGTTATTCGCATGCTTCCAGTTTTAACACAAAAGTCAAATAAAACGGCGCCATGGTCGAAGTATAAAACAAAATACCTTTAATTTACTTATTTTGTGTAACAAAACATATATAAAAAACGGCTCAGAGACACAACGGGCGCCATATTCACTGCAAATCTTCACAATGTAAACTTTGTAAATAAAAACAGCGCACTTTGGCTATAACAATTTAATGAAATGCTATGAAACATAAATAATATAACTTAAATTAATAAAAATAATATATATTTACATACTTAACAAATGTACAGTCTACAATTTTATATTTTCATTCTATTTCAAAAACTGTTTCGTTTCTAACAGTTTGGACATTCAAATTGATTTAGGATTGCACAGTTTAATACTATTAAATTCATAGTCATCTCCCCATCTCTTGCTCTGACAGGAGAAGACACGATCTTCGCGTTGAAGCAGTGCAGATACCTAGACATAACAGAATAAGTAAGTTAGTAACGTCCTCCCATTAATCAAGGTTCGCCAATGATCTCGACTTCAAGAAATACTCTGGTCAGTTATTAACAGATATTTCGCGCCACTGTGATGCAACCCCCGCCCCCAAATCCCATCCTCTATTATCCTGTGCAGCCGAGCCTAGTTTTGACCGCACCAGTACATGAAACGTATCCTACAATACCAGTGAAGGGCGACAACACTCACAAGACATAATTGGAAGATAGAACATAATATAAAAACAGTTAGTTAATGAAATTGATACATACAATTAACGAAGGACTTTACGTGGATTCCGCTCAACTGGAATTACTTGGGTAGAATGCTCGTTTGGAGTGACTTCAGAAATCCTTTTTCTTTTCATGTAAAAATCTAGAGGTAGAAAATGTAATGGGGTTACAAACGAATAATTATCATTTACATCGATTTATATAGATAGACAGTATGGATTTCTAACAAACAAATTATGTATCACTAAAGAAAGTTAAAAAAAAAAAAATTACACTACCTGTAATGTGTGCAGCAGTAGTCCTTTTCATCCTATTACAAGAGACTGACTTGCGGTTGGGGTCTCTTGAGGTTCTATCCGAACAGCTCTTCTGGTTTACCTCGCTGGGTCGGGGTAAGGTGCTTTCAGAACTGGGTAGGCTGTCCTGGACAGCATCATGGACAATACAGCCCCCCCGAGTCACGTCAAGATATGGTTTCATCTTCTCTGGCACAGTAATCCTCGTTCTCTCAGTTAGAGCAGGATCGCGGTAGAAACCTGGCGTTGAATCCACAGGCGTTTCCTCCCACTCGTAATTTCCAGACAAAGGTGTTTCTGTCTCGAAATTAAAGTTCCACTTGCGCCGATCCCTGTCGACCATTTCTCTTAATTTAGATTTTACCTCACGGCTTAACTCGTCGTGATCGATCGGTCCGAATAAGGTTCTGCAGACGCCAGTACGGGCGTGGAGGGGAAAGGTCTCCCGTGAGAGTAGCCGTTCCAAGGTACTGCAAGATAGCTGAACGTTTGACATTTTAGTTTTTCAACGTCAAGGAAAAGAAAAAACACTCTCGAGAGCGAGCCTTGCCCGTTTTGTATATATTCGTTAGCTCCCTCTGACTTAGAAAATGCGCACGAGAACATTTAAATGTATTGCTCAGACGTGCGGTAACTTCTTTTTAAAGTCTTTAAGGTGTGCAGGAATTGCCACATCGGCGGACTCAACCATTGGACCAGCTATGTCCCGCCCATGAAAACGGATTACGCCTACACTCTACTCGCATTGGTTTAGCCTCGCGCTCGAACGGACGCCGTTTAGGGTTGCCAGGTTGTGAGTTTTACGAAATCGTAAGAAATCGACTTTAGTGGTAAACAGTTAGTTAACTTAAACATTTTTTTAAAATCAAAGCAGTATTTTGTAAAATATTCGGTAAAATATACGTTTAACTAAATGTTACTCTATCAGTATTTTTAAATATTTGACCGTGATATTTCGTCTTTTGTTTTGGCCCAAGTGAGATTTGAAATCCCGACAATTGTATGAAGTTTCCGTAGTTTAATTGTATTTTTAAATTAATTTACATTATTCCTTTAAAATATTTTACTAGATGTTAGATTTTCAGCCCCAACCTCGTTTATTTTTTTACTTTCCTCAAACCATTTGCTACGGAAGAAATCGAACAAGCATTTAAGGACACATATCTATAAAGATAATCTGCGCAGTGTTTTAAACCTTAATTAGTATGATTTCTTATAACATTTTAGGACTGTTTTTAGCTGGATAACTGTGTTTCCGGTATTTTGAAATTTAATCTACTAAACAGCACTTAAAACTCTTTTTCATTGTTGATTTCGTATTCTAGTAACGCAGTTACCAGACATTCTATATTACCTTTTAAAGTAAAGTTCACTGGTGAAATTACATTGTATAATGAAGCCCTGAAGGCGATCCAGTGTTTTTATTTTAATTTTATTTAAACAAGGTGGTTTATAAAAACCACAAAGCAGTAAGCCTACATTGATTTCGAAAACAAATTTCAAGAACAAATTTATATTTGAAAATGAAAAATTGAACATTATAAATACATTAAAGTTTTTATTTAATTTAATATTGCCTACAAAACCTTTCATTCGCTACAAAATTTTTTTAATTTAAAAATAAAAACAAAAATCAACATAATACATGATTATTATTGAACTTTATAATCCATGTAAATCAGAGACGGAGCCATGGAGTCAACATTGGGGGGATTAAATCTGGCATATAACACATTTTTATTTTACTTATATTACCCCCCACTATATATTATAATTACGACCCTGCTGCAGGTGTTCCAAACAATTCCACTTGGTAAAATAATGCGCTAATACGCGCAGACATTTGGTAGGCCTAAACGACGCTAAAACCTGTTCTGCACTGTCTGTTCTGCTTGAATATCCAGGTGAATATGTGCTAACTACAGTCTTATTTTACTCCCAAAACTAATTTAACGAGTGACCAACAAATTCACACAATTTCCTCGAAAAGTTATATTTAATAAAACAACTTGGATTATTTTCTAAGAAAATCAAATTAAATGTAATTGTTTTACTGTTGTAATTATGCATAGCCTGCAACACTAGACACATTATATATTTTGTATGGGTTTACAAATGTCATTATACCAAAGCAAATGTTTGGTGTAGTAAAAAAATAACAGATAAATTAAGGTTACTTTTTCTTAGACTTATTCTTAACCTACGTCAGAAAATATCCAGTAAATATAAGTAATGGTAGCTTTTGATAAACAAATAGTTAAAACAAAGCACGATAGCAAACTTAGCTTGTTGGGCTTTTTATGCAGATGTTTGTCAGGGGGAGATCTTGGTTCATCTTGTGGTAACTTGACTATATACTGTTTACAATTTATGTATGTAGAGTAAAAAGGCAAGCTGAAACAGAATTGATCTGAACATTTAACTCGAATAAAAAAACGAATAAAAAAGTAGGTTACTGGAAATATGGGACTGCGGCAAAAAATAGACCATATTTAACATTTAATCTACAAACACTGTTAATGTGGTTTGTAGATGTTATATTTAAAAGTTAAATTATGAAAAACTAACCTTCTGACACCTTGTAGTTTATGTAGTTAGTAAGAGACAGTTGTTCCCTGAACAAAAGTTAATTAAAATATTCAGTGTATTTGTTACTTTTCTTACAATACATTTTTAATTGCTTTCCCAGGTGTAGCGTGCTTCCTTTTACGATTTTGTTTCGCCATCTGGTGACCAAAATGTGTCATAACATGTAGTTGGCCGTTTCCACAGGTGTATGCATCATTAAGCTCCCTCCCTTAGTGAATATTATTGGTGAAAGTATGGCTCTTTATGTTAATTTTATGATTTCATAATTCGGCTTAAAAGTTAGTCAGATGCAAGCCAGGTTTTAATTCAACTCATATTTTAAAATTTATAGTTAAATATAGTTTTACACAATGCACTTTTTAAAAAATCTGGTTGACACTGTTAATATTATTTATCATTTCATCAGTTTGATGAATCCAAACATGCCCCGTGCACAGAAGGCATTATTATAGGTAAACATTGTGTAAATAGGAAAACTTGGCTGTTGTGCTGAAATGGACAATGTCCGAAGCACAAATTCCTGCGCCCGAAGACTGGAACGTTTGCATTGAATAACATTCTCGGCTCAAATTGGAGCAGCGGGGGTATTATTACATGTGACTGTGTGTTTGCACTGGTTGCTGTGGTCTACACAGTACTGGTAGAGATGACGCTGTAGCAACTAAGGCTGAATAGGCTGTGGGCGGTCAGGGAGTGGCCATAGAGACTCACCTGTTCTCCATTTCCTGGTGGTATGCAACACCCTGCAGGCTCAGCGTGCAGGTGACCAGCCCAGCAGAGACGGGTCCAGAGCCTTTAGGAGCTGGGCAGAAAGATATGCCAGGGTTACAGGATCAACCTCTGGTAGGTACATCTTCTCATTTCCCCGATTTCACTGTCCTCACCTTGTCTTTCAGTTCGCCTCTGTGCAAGTGTGCGGTACCCCAGAGTTTGGGGTAAGCACAAGCAGGGAGCCAATCAGATCATTACCAATTGAGTTTGTCGTAAAAATTAGATTCTGAGCAGAAAGCTCAGTTAATATCTGATTATTACAACAGTGTAACTGCAAGACTGACTATGTTAGTTATTGCACTGTTATTAGGTGTGCTTTTGTGTTTTTTTGTGGATTGAATGTCATTTTAGTTTTACAATATTCAGCAATCTCAATTCAATGTCTTGAATTCATGCAAATATTTATATTATGGGAATTTGAAACAATAGCTTGTGTTCCAGGAACAGGAGACTTCAGCATTTTAATATAGGACCCCATTATAACACTCTAAAATTCGAACACTAAGCTAATCTGGGAGCTCAAAATTCCGAATCCAAATTTTTAATTTGTGCGGGATAAAAACTACGAGAGGAAGGGAAAATTCAATCTGTAATCACCTCGCTTGACAATGTTTTAATGTTTTAATGGCCAGGGATGTGGCATTGCCGATATAACAATAATAACCATAACATGAAGCTCAGGAGTATTGTGTAGCACAGTTGGATTAATGCAATAGTAAAATAGCGCACAAGCATTTGACAATAAATGTGCTTTATTTGGTGAAAGAGTCATGTCAGTATTCTGAAAATACTCATTGTTTTTTTTTAAATACAGGCGCTTAGCTTTGTCCATATGATCCGTTTAATCTCCCAAAAAAAAAAAAAAAAAAAACCAAGACAATGTCTGATATATCACCAAATATAAATATATATTTTTCAGTGGCAGGTAATGTAATATATTCAACTACAATATAGTGCGTCCAAAATCTACATAGCGCATCATATATTGTGTTTGAAAGATATTTTTAGTTCAATTTTATTTTATTTGTTTTATTTTTAGTTTCTTTTGTTTCATAAACCTGTCTTCATTTTCCTAATATGTGTTCATTTTCTTCAATATTAATTCCCTAGCTTGTCTGTGATTTATTTTTTTGTCTTCCCTTTCACCATCTAAGCAAGGACTAAGCTCTCTGTTTTTGTCTCCTATGCAAAATTGCATGCAAATGAACAGCCAAACTCACCTGGAATACAACCTTTGCATATAGGGAAAAACTAAAATTAAAAAGACCCTGCCTTCTCAACTATGCCGGTTTGTCTCCATGCTGCTTTGCATGAGACGCAAAGCTTTTTAAGATTTGTTTGCATTTAACAACAGCTGGCATCGCTATAGATATCTTTAATCAGGACAACGATGTGGCTCTGTGTTGTGCCCACAGCTGAAGCTCCACCAGGAAGGCAGTTGCACTCACTGTGGGAAGGGCTTGACACTGGCAGAGAGGTGAAGGCAAAGCAGGGCTGATGAGCTCAGACAGGAGTGGGATGGATGTCTTGCATGGGTTAACTCTGTGGTCAGGGTGCCATGGTAACTCTGTGGTCAGGGTGCCACGGTAACTCTGTGGACATTAGGCATGTTTCATTCATGCCCGTGTCATGCCAAACCCTATCTATTGCAGGAGATCACTAGTGGAGTGCGTTTCCCTTTGAGTCTTTTATTCACATTTTTCTGCTCGGTGAGCCCTTGGGCAAATTTAGTGCCATTCTGCCCATGTCTTTGTGCACTCTTGGGCAGGTTTAGTTTGTGCCTTTCTGCGCGTATTTGTGTGCACTCTTGAACAGGTTTAGTTAGCACCTTTCTGTGCGTGTCTGTGCACACTTGAGCAGGTTTAGTTAGCGCCATTCTTTGCATGTCTGTATGCACTTATGAGCAGGTTTAGTTAGCGCCTTTCTTTGCATATCTGTGTGCACTCTTGAGCAGGTTTAGTTAGCACCTTTCTGTGCGTGTCTGTGCACACTTGAGCAGGTTTAGTTAGCGCCTTTCTTTGCGTGTCTGTATGCACTCATGAGCAGGTTTAGTTAGCGCCTTTCTTTGCATATCTGTGTGCACTCTTGAGCAGGTTTCATTAGCACCTTTTTAGCAATGTCTTTTTCTTGCAGTGCAGTCCCGGGGTGCCGCTGTTGCTCTCTGCTAGTCAAAGGTATGGAGAAGGTGCCGCTGACTCAAAGGAAAGGTGAAATGCAGGAACATGGGCTACGGTCGGCAGGACATGAAGGAGACATAGACTTCACAGGCTCCAACAGAACTCTGGGCAAGGTGCTGTGCTATATATGTATACGCTTAGAAACTGATGTTATAAATGTATCAAATCTGCTCCATCATAATACTGCAAGCATTCAAGCATTAATAGTTTTGGTTCAGATATAAAGTGGTCAGTTTTGCAATAATACTATGATCAACGTTTCAGAAGTGCACCATAATGTGTGGAAAACTAAAACTCTGTTTTGGCAGTTTGTGCGGGTGTCCTGTACAACAGACCCCTCCCTCATTTACCAGTTGCTGACGGAACAGTGGGGACTGGCTCCGCCCCATCTTGTGGTGTCACTGGTCGGAGGGGATGAGCTGGCCCAGATGAAGCCCTGGCTGAGGGACACAGTGAGAAAGGGGCTGGTCAAGGCCACCCAGAGCACAGGTATGGGAGCACAGGCTCACACACACACACACACACACACACACACACACACACACACACACACACACACACACACACACACACACACACATTTACACTCCTGCCAGTCCACCCTCTGGCTGTCTCTGGCTATGGCACTCACTTTTGTATCCTCTTGTGTACTCACTCACAAAAATGTGGATCCTCAGGTGCATGGATCCTCACCAGCGGATTGAGGTTTGGCATCACCAAGCATCTTGGCCAGGCCGTGAGGGACCATTCCCTCGCTAGCACTTCCTCCAAGGTCCAGGTGGTGGCCATTGGCATTGCGCCCTGGAGCATGATACACAACAAAGACCTTCTGCTTTCTGCCAAGGTGGGCCTGAGGTTCTGAGTGTGTGCGAGAGTGTGTGGGACAGAGAATAATAGACTCTATTTGCGCGAGGATGCGTGTACTTGTGCTACTTATGCTTATGAAGTTCTTATGATTCTGTTATCTCTGCTGCCTTCAAGCCTAAACTGCCGGCAGCGTATCCAACGGAGGACCTGCCGCACGGGGCTGTGTATTCCCTGGACTGTCACCACTCCCATTTCATCCTGGTGGAGGAGGATCCCCAGCGACCGGGCAGCACCAGCGAGATGAGGGTCAAACTGCTCCAGCACATCTCCCAGCAGCGCACTGGCTATGGGGGTGAGTGTTCACTCGTGGTAGGTCCTTTCTTGTTTTTGATCTCATCGGGACTGGATACCCTGAGACTCTGCGTGTGCCCCTGCAGGACCTGGTAGCTTTGAGATCCCAGTGTTGTGTCTGCTGGTGCATGGCGAGCCCAAGATACTTCAGGTTAGAGCCTCGTCCTTCACACTCCACTAGCCTGTGGGGCCCTAGTATGTGCTGAAACCATACTGCACTGTCCCTCTGCAGAGGCTGTACAAGGGCATTTTGAACTCTACGCCCTGGCTGATCCTGGCAGGATCTGGGGGCGTGGCAGATATTCTGGTTACGCTGATAAACAGAGGATGCTGGGACACCGACACTGTGCAGGAGCTGCTGCTGGACACGTTCCACTCAGGGGTCCACAGCACTGACATCTCCACTTGGACCAGGCTGGTGAGAGGCTGAGCACAGACTGTCAGTCACATTGTTGGAAGAGAAAATGTGGTCATGGCAATGACCAATATGTCCACCCCTCGCCATTGTCCTAGCACTGAATATATTATTATGCAAAACACAGTAGAACTGTCATCTGCTGAGTGGTCCAGTCACAATATTGACTTTGCCTTCAGATTCAGAAGATAATGGAGAATGGACACCTTTTGACTGTCCATGACCCTGAACAGGAGAGCTCGGAGCTGGACACAGTCATTCTCAAAGCCCTGGTGAAGGGTGAGCAAAGCTACTTGCTACACTAATACACAGCAACAACGGTACACTGGTATAACACTTAACACAGGGTTACCACGTTTACTTTGTCTTGTTCTTTTGTGTTTCAGAAGCTTTTTTTTAACCACATAATAGCTTGTTGTGCTATTTAATAACCAGCAGCCTGTGCTCTTCTGTTTTACCCACAATCCCCGCCTGTATACCAGCCTGCAAGGCTCAGAGCCAGGAAGCCCAGGACTATCTAGACGAGTTGAAGCTTGCGGTGGCCTGGAACAGGGTGGACATCGCAAAGAGTGAGATCTTCAACGGAGATGTGGAGTGGAGGGTGAGAGCCGTGGGATTTGAGAACCGTGTGTCTTTTGCAATTAATTTTCTTCCTCCTATTCATCCTTCATCTCCTCAGTCTTCTCTATTCTCATTGTTGGTCTCGATCATCTTCTTTCTCTCCACTGTCTTTCTGCATTTATAGAAACAATATTTACATGTCCATCATTTCTATTTAAACTGTATGGTGAAATAATGATTCTGATACCTGTGTGTAATATACGTCAGGCCTGTGACCTGGAGGAAGTGATGATGGATGCCCTGGTGAATGACAAGCCGGACTTCGTAAAGCTCTTTGTGGACAATGGGGTTAACCTGGGGGGGTTCCTGACATATGGCCGCCTCCAAGAGCTGTACTGCTCAGTGTCAGAGAAGAGCTTGCTGTACGACCTGCTGCTGAAGAAGCATCAGGAGAAGCAGCTCCTGCTGGCAACGGCCCGTACTCCGGGGCCCCCCTGCAGCGAGCCGGGGGACCGCCGGCCCCGCTTCACACTGCATGAGGTTTCCAAGGTGCTCAAGGACTTCCTCCACGACTCCTGCAAGGGCTTCTACCAGAAGCTCCCCACGGTGTGTAGGGCAGAGGGAGGGAGGATCGTGTCTGGGTTAGGGCTATGCCGACGATAAATTGGCTGCATGGTTACATAGATTAAAATATATTGGGTTTATGAAGTGAAGCACAGGCATGAAGTTCTATACTCTCCCTCTCTGCATTTCTCCCAGGAGAAGGTAGGCAAGGGCCGGCTCTTTCATGGGCATAAGAACCTTCCGGACATGGATCAGCACTGCGAGCATCCGTGGAGGGATCTCTTCCTGTGGGCTGTTCTTCAGAACCGACAAAAGATGGCTAATTACTTTTGGGCCATGGTGAGCGTGAGCCACAGGCTGAGAAAGAGACAATTCAATTGAAAAAAAACCCAAACCGTTTACCCATTTATCAATTGTTCCAGGACATTATACTATTCGGAGTTTATCATTCAAATACAGTGTTAAATGGTTACTGCATATTTTAAAATGTATGAATGCCTGGATTGTCTGGCAGCAACTACAGTAGTTTTTAATGATTGACAAAAGGGATATGGGCAATGAGGGGAGAAGTTTGTATGAGAATGTGTTACTCAGCGCTCAGCGTTATCTTTTAATGTAAAGTAGAAGCGTAAGTATCACCTGTATGATTTTATCTCTGTCCCAAATGGGGGCCGGGGCCGGGATGGGGGTCACCTGTATGATCTTCTATTGTCTCCAGAGGCAGTGGGGTTTTGTCACCTGTATGATTTTCTGTAGGGTCCAGAGGCAGTGGCGGCAGCACTGGCGGGATGTAAGATCATAAAGGAATTGGCTCACCTGGAATCAGAAGCAGAGTCGGCCCGCAGCATGAAGGAGGCCAAGTACGAGCAGTACGCTCTGGGTGAGAGAAACCGTGGTCCACATACTCTGCCACGCTGTAATACTCCCTGCCCTGCAGTATGAAGGG
>JAOVYW010018464.1:6840-20184 GCA_025775045.1 Hiodon tergisus | reverse complement strand
GCCCTGCAGTATGAAGGGAGTCAAGTACGAGCAGTACGCTCTGGGTGAGAGAAACCGTGGTCCACATACTCTGCCACACTGTAATACTCCCTGCCCTGCAGCATCAGATAAAGGCAAATACTGGAAAACTGTCTTACAAGATATGAGGTGGCACCACTGAAGCACAACTTTTAATAACTCTGATCAGTTTTCAGTCCATAAAGTTAAGAAGAAGATATTTTCTTCAAACTTTACTCGCCTCTTTGTTTGTTGTTCTTGTTGCTGTTGTCTATGTAGACCTTTTCAGTGAATGCTACTCTAACAGTGAAGACCGAGCCTATGCCCTACTGGTGCGGAATACCCGCTCCTGGAGCAAACACACCGTTCTCAATCTGGCCACTGAGGCTGACGCAAAGTGCTTCTTCGCCCACGACGGGGTTCAGGTGAGTTACGATCGGTGCTTCTCATCATAATCAACGTCATATCATCAAACACATGAGATACTCGTGCACAAAAAGAGAATTTGCAGCTAGACAACACTGTAATAATATTTTATACTTTTCAAACTCTGTAATGCCTCTGTGATAACCTTGCTACTTTAGTTTATTAAAATGTAATGCAGTTTTTGTTGGAGCATTATTATTTAATTGGTGCATACGTGTTTTATACATATGTGAAAATACTACTCCAGTATATTTCTCAGGTGAAACCCTTCAGCAATGGTATATTTTCTGTGGATTTTTGAGTGTTGAAAGTCTTAGATGGAGATGACTATATTATTCAGGGTCATAATCATCATTTGCGCAGTGTCTGATTGGGTTTGTACTGTATGACCTCATAAATCCTTTACGACTATCTATTGTAGGCAATGCTAACAAAGATCTGGTGGGGATCCATGAAGACGGACACATCCATTTCTAAGTTGGTCCTGTCCTTTTTCTTGCCCCCTCTCATCTGGACCAATCTCATTAAGTTCAGGTAGAGGATACCGTAGCGATCCTCGATGACATGATGGCAGAATGGTGAAGTGCATGAAAGCAGTGGGAATTATTCTCTTGCGCCGCCGTGTGTTTGTTTCAGCGACGAGGAGCTGGGCGGCAGTCTCGAAGGGGAGCAGTTTGCAGAGCCGCGCAGCGTGGATGCTGAGCAGGCCCTACTGCTGTCAGAGGACAATCACAGGTAAATCCGTGCCAGCTCGGCCCCGTTTGCCGGCCCTGCCGTCGTCTGGTTCCAAAAGCAGGCCCTCTGAACGCGGCACTCTCTGCGTCCTCCCAGCATGACCGGCGGCGCGGCACCGCAGAGCACCAGGGCCGCCTGGACCCAGTTCCTGCTCCGCCGCTGGCGCCGATTCTGGAGCGCCCCCGTCACCGTCTTCCTGGGCAATGTCATCATGTACTTCGCCTTCCTCATCCTCTTCATCTACGTCCTCCTCATCAACTTCAGCCCGCCTCCTCCCCTGGGCCCCTCCGTGGCCGAGATTGTGCTCTACTTCTGGGTCTTCACCCTGGTGTTGGAAGAGCTACGTCAGGTAAGGCCGGTGCCTTCACACTGAGGGGAACCGTTTGAATGGAAAGCAATGCATATAAAGTCAATGTTATTTTCACCACGTCTTTCCTCTTCCACCATTGGCCGGCAGAGTTTCTTCACCGACGAGGACACAAACATCCTGAAAAAATTCAAGCTGTACGTGGAGGACAACTGGAACAAGTGTGACATGGTGGCCATCTCCCTGTTTGTGGTGGGCGTGTCCTGCAGGTATTCTTTCTGCGTGTCTATTGTCGTGGAAACTCTAAGGCGAATCTCCTAATTCGGTGAGACAAAGTCTTGAGACAAAGGCTACTAAAGACAGTTCGACACAATGTTTCGTACAGAATCAGATTTTAATGTCGGCCGACAGGGTCTCTCCTCCTCACAAGTGAGAGAGCAAGAGAGAGCGCCCCAATCAAGGGGTTCACGCCATTCTTATACACATACAGAACACGTCATCATACAGAGGAAAAATACAGAACATTCTTATACACAAACAGAACACGTCATCATACAGAGGAAAAATACAGAACATTCTTATACACAAACAGAACACGTCATCATACAATGGAAAAGTACAGAACATTCTTTTCATTAACCTTCCACAGCCCCCCTCTCTCCTGGAGGAGAGAGGTCAGCTCAACCTCCTTCCCAGATAGGGCTCAAATCGTCAGACAGATGGGAGTCGAAATATATCTAAACAGGACAAAAGAGAACACCTTATCTTGAGACTCCCATTGCTCGCTCATGGTCAGACTGCTAGTCTACGGTTTAATGAGGCCTTGACGAAGGCGTCAAACTTCTTCTGCAGAGTTAGAAACAATCTAGCAGTGTATTATTGCATTAATGTATATTAAGAAAGGGACAGAAAATCAAACATAATAATTTCTATAACACTATCGTGACCCCTTGCAGTAAATTAATCATGCCAATACCACACTGTCCTCAAATGTCAGTGTTCTTCTGGCCTCAAAGTGGTCGTTTCAAAAACTCAGTAGCATGCAGTCCACTTAAAATAAACAAAACCTTATATAACCACATTACATCTTTATCTAATGGTGAGTGAATAAATGTGGCTGAGGCACCAAAGGCTTCTGATTAAGATGAGGTAAATCAATATGTATACAATAATTTTTCTTGCCTGCGCAGAATGGTGGAGAACACCTATGAGGCTGGACGCACGGTGCTGGCCCTGGACTTCATGGTCTTCACCCTCAGGCTCATACACATCTTCGCCATCCACAAGCAGTTAGGGCCCAAGATCATCATCGTGGAGAGAATGGTGACAGTATTCACGCCTCTCCGCAAATTCACACCATAAATTTAGAGGTCATGCAACACTTTCCATATTTGTCTGCCGATGCAATCTCTGGGAAACCTAATTTTATTGTTGTAACCCGAAGGATGCCCGTCACATACAACGTGAAGGACACGGGCGTTAACTAGCGGCATCAACCAATGGTCACGAACATGTCTGCTTCCTGTGCGTATCTCCACACAGATGAAGGACGTGTTCTTCTTCCTGTTCTTCCTGAGTGTCTGGCTGATAGCCTACGGTGTAGCCACTCAGGCCCTGCTCCACCCCAATGACCCACGA
Organism: Hiodon tergisus; assembly: GCA_025775045.1. Taxonomy (NCBI): domain Eukaryota; kingdom Metazoa; phylum Chordata; class Actinopteri; order Hiodontiformes; family Hiodontidae; genus Hiodon; species Hiodon tergisus. Next base: position 17,081 of record JAOVYW010018464.1, on the reverse strand, counting down.
ATTGACTGGATCTTCCGCCGGGTGCTGTACCGTCCCTACCTGCACATCTTTGGACAGATCCCCCTGGAGGAGATTGACGGTGGGAGCAAGTTTTAGTTGCTGTTATCCTCTGAGTGATGTTGACCTAGTGAATACAATAGAGGGCTATCGTAGAGAGTGGCCAGACTTTGAATCTTTACCCGCTCACCTTGTGTTCAACAGCGGCACGGATGCCTGACACCAACTGCACGATGGAACTGCAGGAGGTCATAATGGGAACCCTGCCCCCCTGCCCCAACATCTATGCCAATTGGCTGGTCATCCTGCTGCTGGTTATCTTCTTGCTGGTGACCAATGTGTTGCTGCTTAACCTGCTCATCGCCATGTTCAGGTGAAAGTCTGGGTCAATACATAAACATTCCTTTTGATGTATACATTGTACTTTAAGCAGATTTTTTTCCATAAAAATAGTTTTTAAAAATACATTTGATTAATCAAATTATATTGCAATTGTTCTCAGTTTTACAACTTAAACTTCCTGCTGCTTATACTTAAGCTTGTGTCAGGTTTGTGAATTTATGAAACAGCACATCCCAGTGATGTGAGCCTGTGTCTCACCAATCAAATTTTTGACATCCTTCTTCCCAGTAACTTCGTCTTTTCTCGGCTCTCTCCTTGCAGCTACACCTTTCAGGTGGTGCAGGGTAACACAGACATTTTCTGGAAGTTTCAGCGCTACAATTTAATCGTGGAGTACCACAGCCGGCCCGCTCTGGCCCCGCCCTTCATCATCCTCAGCCATTGCTCCCAGCTGCTACTCAGCCTGTTCAAGACGGCCGACTCCAAAGTGGATCTGCTGGGTCAGCCTGCACCTCTCTCACCAGCATTAAAGCCTGTTTTCTCTACTGCTGCCTGAGACGTGCATGCAGTCACACCGATACAGTGCCGCAGTTTAAAAGAAAAAAAAAACTCACACTGGTTGCCACAAAACGTAACCGTCTCCCTGATTTTGCCCCGCGGTCAGAAAGGGAGCTGCCAGCCGGGCTGGACCAGAAGTTGATGACCTGGGAGACGGTGCAGAAGGAGAACTTCCTGGCCAAACTGGAACAGAAGCATCGGGAGTGCAGTGAGGAAAGGCTGAAGAGCACCTACTCTAAGTGCGCACTTTCAGGATGGGATTTGTGGTTCTATGGTGAAAGACGTAGAGACACGCGCTACCGTTTTATTTTTCATGCTTAGAAGACATCTTGCCATTTCTTCTTTTAGTTCTTTCTTTCATTTGAAAATGAACTCTTTAATATTCATATTTTGAACACAGGATGCAAATGCTATTGAAGATTGTTGGAGGGTACAAGGAACAAGAGAAACGATTATCATCTATGGAAGGGCAGGTAAAAAGGAATCAAATGTGAGATGCACAGGTAGTCTTGTGTTTGTTCAGTTGTCTGTAAAAGGGAAATACCCACAAACTTTCCTCCAGGTGAAATACTGTTGTGATGTGCTCTCCTGGATGGCCGACTGTTTTGCCCAGAGCACCCTCAGGTGTGATAGGGAGGTCCCCAGAGCCCCAAGTGAGTCGTGTTTTTACAATAGCACTCATTAAGTTTGTCCATACTCGTGTGGGCTTTTTTCAATATTCTGCAACACATTTCATGACCATTCACAGTGCATGTAAATGCCTTGCAGGTTCTATGCCGAGTAGCCAGGGAAATCCAAGGCGTGGTGTTGCAGGAGAAGAAGACCGGGAAGTCCAGGCAGGCCACGCCGCTAAACGAGACCTTCCCTACATCGACGAGTGACCTCACCTCCCATTTCATAGGACGCTGCTATGCAGGCTCGGTCGTAGTAATGTCTCCCAGTGCCGGCGTCATGTACCATCGGCCTGCCAGGCGTGTAGCTGGCCACTAACTACGAGATGAGAAATGCATCCAGCGCTGCTGTCTGTACTCCACTGCAGCTGTCTGGGCCTACACAGACAATTGCTGCAAATCACAGAGAGGATGTTGTCATTGCACATAAATACCCTCTCTTAATTTTGTGCAGCTTACTGTTTGACTTCAATTGACACTGTCATTGTTACTGTTTGAGTGCCTACTGTCTCTCTGCCACAATGTTAATTTAGAAAAGGCTGTTATGTAAAAAAAATAGTTTTGTGGACTAGTGTACTTTTATTTATTCATTTTATTTATTGCATTTTTAGAGTTTATCTTTTATTCTTCTTCCGGTTTTCCTGAGTGTCTGGCTGATAGCCTACAATGCAGCCACTCAGGCCATGTTTCACTCGATCAAACTGCGATTTGACTGGATCCTCTGCTGATGCTGTACCGCCCCTACCTACACATCTTTGGACAGATCATCGAGTAGAAAAAATTTACTTTTGCGGCCTAGTGTACTTTCATTTGATCATGATGTTATTTAAGCATTTTAGAGTCTTTTTAAATTTATTTTTTAACAATATGTTTATAAATCCTAAATGAAATGACATTTGAAAAGGATTAAAGCACCTGTAATTACTCTCTGGCAGTACATCCAGAACAACATGAAAGACAATGTGCATAAATATGCACCCTCTGAACCGGTAGGATTGGATTGCTATTTATTTAGGTTTTTATGTAGAATCATGGATTGGGTGGCACACGACCTATACCACCACATTTTGTTGAGAAAAAAATAACAAACGGAGTTCATTTGCAAGTACTCCCCTTTCCCTCAGTCAAGTCTGTCCTTTATTAATTAAATCAATCCAAACAATTCCAAACGGTCTCTTCATTTTCAATATTACGTGGGTATAAAACAACATAGGGTTTTCTGTTTTTGATAACATCCAATTAAGAAATGATTAACGATTTTTTTTTTTTTTGGACAAATGATATTTTTAGCAACCGTCTTCAGCAACAAAGCTTAGGTCCGTCTCTGATGTGGGTTGCGAAACCTAGGCACAGGATTGTGCACTAGCCTGTGCATTGATGTGTGCTTAGATGTGGATGTTTGGGGGGGTTAGCCGGTGGTAAAAAATTTTATTCCGTTATTTTTGTTTTTCCATCACATACACTTTTTCATTTTCATTCGTTTTTATTTAGGAACTACAACATCCATGAGTCTCGCAGTTCATTGACGCGTAGGTGATTGAAGTCCGGAAGTGTATAGTGCAGAGCTAAGGGAGTGATAAAACCGAAAGAAAAACAAAACACAAACTTTGTTTTAGTATGTGAAGTTGATGCTCATCTGAATCACACGCAAAACGGTAGGCGCCTGTTGACAATAAATGCAAAGTTTGTGAAAGAAAGCTTAAAAAAAAAAAAATCATTTTTGATTTTTGTCTGACGTGAATTTTGGTTTCTAGTTAGCCGACCAATATGGCTTCAGATTTATTTTTACTTCATGTTCCTGGTAGTGCACTTTTTTCTGAAACGCAGAAAAATCATTTGCGTGAGTGCAAGAAGTAATGCTTGTGTATTGAATTTTACTTTATTTTCACATTTTGCGTCAGACTTTGACGTCACATACCGTGCTGCAGACCAAACACCGGCGACCAATCGCCGCATCTATAAGAAATATAAACCTAAATAGCTATATTAGTACGCTGTCTCCTTACATGTTGCCAGATCACCCTTTAAAGGAGCACAACTGAGAAATATCACAATAACCGAAAACAATAGGTATCTTCGTGGTCTGTGTCTTCACTGTTAAGAAGTAGCGAGTCATCGATCGTACTGTGGCTGCTCTATTAGTTCGTGCGAGTCATTGATAATGCTTCAGAAATGGATTACCAAAATGTTAACTTTCTCCAGTTATTATTTAAATTTCGATTCACAAATTTGAGTACAGCGGTGTATAGACGCAAAAGCTGAAAAAGGGTCACTAATATGAATAAAAGTATAAACCCCCTTTTTTAAAAATCTCATTCAGCGATAAGTTCAGCAATAAGAAATGCTAATATAATGAGAGCAATACTTCCATCCTTAGTTTAAATTTTAGCTTTTTTTCTTAAACATAATGAGAACTGAAGTTCTGTATTACACAGCAAAATAGGGGACTGAGAACCATTTGGTTATGTTTACCCATGGGACGCTCAATTGGACCGTGATTGTCCTAACATGCCAGCACAAGGACAGTGTGGACGCCTTTCAGGAAGGTGAGCAGTAAAGGCAACAGTAAACAAGTGTACCAACAGAGTTTGATAAAGCTATAGTATGTTAGAATAAGAACTTGTCATCATGCCTCGAAATGCACATAATGAATATTTACTTTTAAGAAAATTGGTCATTATGTTTGGTTTTATATCTTTGTGTGGTCATTTCTAGCCATACATAATTCTAGCCTAAATAAACTATATTACTATTTTAAATTCTTGTGATAAAAACATCTTACTGGCCTTCTGTAAAATGAAGTTTGTCTCCCTAGAGTTGGAAGGACGGCAACGGCGTGGATGTATTCCAAAGGGGGCCCTGCTGCTCGCTGTGTCTGACCCTCAGGAGCGCCTGGGCAGTGGGGGTGCCACTCTAAATGCACTGCTCGTGGCTGCAGAGCACCTGAGCGCCAGGTCTGGACATACCGTGAGTGGCACTAACGCACGTGCAGGGTTATTGTGACGTGCTGCAGGCGTGAGAATGACACTCTGCTATTGATATCGTTTGCACCGCTGGCACCCCGTGTCTGACAGGAGGGACTTAATGTGAGAATGTAACTCACGCAAAAAGAGGGGGAAAAAACGGCACAATGTCTATATAGTCGTCGTGCGATGCCAGTGACACACTGCTGCGTTTTCAGGTGATAACCGCTGACGTGCTGGAAGATGCCCACATCCTCATTCTGCACACGGTGAGAGATTGGGATGGGCGCTGAGCATGGCAGTGAGATGTAGGGGGATGCCGCTCTCAACAGAGGTGGAATAGGAGTTTAATGATATTGAGGTACAGACGGAAATGGGGGAGATAATTAGAGAAGGGAGTGTTGTGTTTCATTGTGAGAGGGGGGCCTTTAGACAGGCAGCGCTGGTGAGAAACAGGGTCTGTCTCCTCTCTCTCTCCAGGGACGGGACTACCCCTGGGATAGCTGTGGTAGGGCTCTCTGCTGGCTGCCCGTGCAGGCACCCCGGGAGCCCGTGGAGCACCCGGTCTGCTGCCTGGACCTCCTGCTGGACTGCCTAACATGCCAGGTCTACAAAGGAGAAACACGCAGATCTGTCTTGTCGCATTTTTGTTTTGCTTTCCGTGGCATGCAGAAAGTTGTGAAAATGTATCCGTGGGCTAATTCTTGAAGCTCGCCATTGAGCCTTCGCTTTGCAAACTTGACACACATACACTCAGACATGCTGCTATTGTTCTGTAAGAGCTGTCATACCGACCTGGTCTGTTTCCCCCCCTCTGCAGATCTGCCCCGGCTCACCCCCAGGTGTGTGGGTGTGCAGCACCGACATGATCCTACACCTGCCCACGACCCCCGGTGAGACAGAATGGGGGCGCTTCCTGCGTTTACACGCCGGAACACACAAAGGTGCCCACCAACACCAAATCTCCCTTCCCTCCCTTAGTGATGTCATGGGAAGGGTTCTCCGGGGTCCGAGTGGTGTCGCTGCCTGGTACTGTCTCCTACGCCACCAACCACGGGATCTATGTGGTGGATAAGGAGGTACGCGACACCTTGAGAAATCCAGCATCCAGAAGCCTACTGAATGTCCTTGATTGCTCCATTGAAATGGAAAATCAATCAAAATAATGGTGTCGTAATGGTTCAGATGGTCATTTAAGTTTCGAAATAATATATTTGTCTGTGTGGTTCCGTAGGATAGAGTGTGTGACATCGTCTACAGGGGATCGCTGGACATGATTGGCCCAGCCCAGCAGTCAGATGGGAAAGTTCCACTGGTAAGATTGTAGGTTTCCGGCCCAAACGTGCACAGCTGCAGCAGAATTTGACGTGCGTTGCTGTGAGCTCCCTTCTGCGCGCAGGTGTCTGGGCCGGTGTTTTTCTGCAGGGAGGCCTCTGAGCGTCTTCTCCAGACACACGTGACCCCTCCGCTGGATGGCTGCACGTACCTGGGCATGGATTCCGGCGCTCCTTCCCTACAGGTGCTCCCTTCGCCCACCGTACACATGTCTGTGACCCTCTGTGTCTGCTGTCCACTGTCCCTCCGCCATTTTTGGTTTGGAACTCATCATTACCCATTCAACTCCCCACTGTTCCTTTCATGCCCCCCCCCCCTGTTTTGTTCTGCTGTAGATCTCCCTCTTCCTGGATGTGTTGAAGTGTCTGTGTTTGGACGTGAGTGAGGATCAGTTTGTGAATGGGGAGAGGCAGGGCTGCCTTTCTCCGGTTGGCCACCAGGGGTCAGCAGTGAGGAGTGCGAGGACAGTGCTGTGGAGGACCCTGCGAGGGACCTCTCTTACCATGGGTACCACAGACCCCCTCTCCTGTTGTGGACGTTTTCACATTCGTGTACTTCATGGGACTGTTATTCTTATTGATCTATTTCGTGTTTGTTTTCAGTGTATGTTCCGGACGGTTCTTACGACTACCTGACCCTCTCAGGGCACCAACACATCAGGCGTTTAATAGAGACTGGGAGTGAGAGGGACACTTTGTCACACATACAGGTCATAAACGCCTCCGACGATGTAATCACCGTTTTCCTGCTAACTGCCTCCAGTATCACCTGTGACGGTATGCGACTGAATCTCTCTCCCTCAGAATTTGCAATGTGTGATGGCGGGCAGCAAGGTGATAAACAGTGTGTTGGAGGGTGACGTCAGCGTTTCCTCTGGGGCGGTCGTTCAGCACTGTCACCTGAAGGTCAGAAACTAAAAACCGCCTGCGTTTGCCACCTACTGCCTGTTACTGTGTATCAGTGTTTTGCTGAATATTAAGTAAGTTTCTGTAATGATCGTAGTTTTTTGGGGGGGGTTTGAGTTCAGTTGACCCTACCTGACCCTGGTCGTCATTCTTGGTCGTCTGATTCTCTCTGCCCCCTTTAGGGCCCCATGCAGGTGCCAGTTGGGTGTTTGCTGTCGGGGCTCCAGCTGACCTCGCCACCCCACTCGCTGCAGCAGGCGCTGTTCAGTGACATCATCATCCAGGGCCACCGAGTGCAGTTGGGAGGGCTAAAGCTAACGGTTTTCACCGCACTGGGGGGACACGACGACTTGGAGGTGCCGGTGTTGTGATGTTTCACAACCCCCAGTCAGCTTTCCTTCTGTGCAGTTTCCCTTGGCGATGCTGTTGACCATCCATAATACCGACTGTTTTCTCCAAATTCCCTCCGTTTCCACAGGCCCGCCCTGACAATCCTGCTGCCACGTTCCTGAACCGCAAATGGGAGGACTTCTATGGCCGCACGGGAATACAGTAAGAGATCAACTGTACCTTTGCTTTTGACCATGGTTGGGAATGGAGAAATAAATACGATCAAATCCAATGCTTTGAAAAATAGTGGTTTAGGTAACTGGCTTGTAATCGAAAGGTTGCTAGGTAGTCCAGCTGCTGCATCCTTTGGCAAGGTACATGCTTAAAGAAATAGTAGTTGTTTATAAGTGAAATTGAACACTGGTCTCATTGCTCTCAGGCCAGGGGAACTGTGGTGGAGCAAGGATGAGAGCAAAGGACCCCCGTGCCTTCTGGACGTCCGTCTTTTCCCCGTCTTCCTGCCAAACGGGGGTGCGGTGGGTTTGGAGGGGGTGGAGTGGCTGCTCGGCGGGTCCGGTGCGGCGGAGCGCTGGAGGTCCGCCTGGAGGCTGTCCCTGAGGGAGGTGCTTGCCTGCACCAACCACCGGGGGGAGCTGCACTGGCGGGAGGAGCAGTTCTTCCGGGCTGCGGGGAGGAGGGCTGTGGACACGCTGGTGGGCCGCACAGACTTCAGCCTTCTACCCAGCATCCGGGCGGCCGTGCTGGGGGGCCGCGAAGGGGAGCTGCTACAGACGCTGGACTCGGGTAAGAAGAGCCCAGACCATGGGAATGGATTGACCTATTGGGTCATCTTCATCTTTTAAGCAGGTGGCGTCCATTCTGTGCTTTTGTGATGTGACTCTGGTGGAGTGAAGGCCTCCACATTGTCTCTCCTGTCAGTTGCGGCTGGCAGCAGTGAGGACCTCGGCGTGGCTGCCCGCTGTCTCGCCTGCGTGGCAGATGTGCTGGGCTGCATGGCGGGGGAAGGGAAAGGGGGTCTGAGAAGTGGGCCGGCTGCCAACCCCTCATGGGCCCCTGCCTTCGCCCAGCTGGAGTGGGGAGACCTGTCTGCAGGGGTTAAATCACTGGCTGAGGAGAGACAAAACTGGCTGAGCAGGTGAGATTACAGTAGAGGAAGTAGACAGCTTGGAGTAAGCAGAAGAATGGGGCGTAGAGGTAATGCCCTCTGAGTGCGTTTATGACTGCCCATTGCAGGCCAGACTTGCTGGTGCGAGCAGCGCGGCACTACGAAAGGGCGGGCCAGGTTCTGCTGCGCCAGGCTGTGATGTCAGCCCAGCGCTTCATTTCCATTGGACAGGGTGAGCTGCCACCCATTGGGGAGTGGCAGGATGTTGAGTGTCCTGCCAGACTGGATCTATCAGGTCAGTACCTACAATTTGCATTAACAAAGTAGGTCTGAGAGAAGAAAAAATACTTTTACATGCTGGGGTTTGACAAAATAATGGAAACACCCAGCAATGTATTTACTATAATATTTACTAACTAATAAAATGTTGGATCACCCTTTACCTTCAGAACCATCTGAATATATAATAATAATATAATACTGTCACAAACGTTTTGAGCTGTTTTTAGTGGGAGCTGTTTCTATTAGAGCACTACACATTCCTACACTATACATGATGTTTAGATCTGCTAATGTTGGGGAAACTTTATTTTCACCGTGGGGTGCATCTGGTCATCTAAAATGGCCAGATGCACTCCCTCGAGATAGCTGCCCACATAACAACAGATCCACCACCATGTTTAATAGTTTGGAACAGACAGTGTGGGTTGAAGGTTTACTTTGGCTTTCTGAAAACATAAACACCGTCCAGATGTGGGAAAAGTAGCACATGACTCACAACTCCAGGTTTTGTGCTCCTTACACCTGGTTATGTGTTGGTGCATGTTGTCATGGTTCTCCTTGACACATTAAATACAATTACGTTAAAGATGTTTCATATTTATTTGGTAAAAACTCAGTGTTCCCTCAGTTTTCAGTCTTACTCTCAGTTGGCGCCACCTCTCTCCCCCTGAAGGTGGCTGGAGTGACACCCCCCCAATTGCGTTTGAGCGTGGAGGCGCCGTGGTGAACGTTGCTGTGAAGGTGGACGGGAGACGGCCCATTGGTGCCCGAGCGCGCCGCATCAGGGAGCCCCGCCTGCTGTTGGTCACCTCCAGCGGGGGGCGGGACCAGGGCATGTCTAGCGAGACCGCTTGCGAGACTTTGCAGGACCTGGAGGACCACTGCCAGCCACATGCCCCAGGTAACCGGCTGGAGCAGGGTGGTGACTGTGCATGGACGCATGGGCCTGAGTGTCTGCTGCCAACTCAAGGCTAGGCGACGTCAACCCGCCCTCCCCCCGGTCTGTTTCCTTGCTTTTAGGTGCCCTGCTGAAGGCGGTGTGTATATGTAGCAGCCTGGTCACGGCTCCTTCCCAGCAGCCCTTGGGAGAGCAGCTGCTGCAGCGCTGGGGCGGGGGGCTGGAGCTGCACAGCTGGTCGCTGCTGCCCCACGGCTCTGGCCTGGGTAAGGTGTGGTGGGGAGGGTGCGAAGTCGTGTACTTTTTGTGTTATTATAACCCACTCCCCCCACATGTGAGAAAAATCCCGGTGAGATTCCTGTGTTTTAGTACTAGTAGGGATGCTTTCCTGTCTCATCATCATAACCATCGCCACTGACGTCACTGAAGAATGACATCCCTTCTAACCTCACTCCTTAGTCTCTCCTTTCTGTTAACTCCTCTGTCCACAACCACAAATTGACTAGACTTCAAATCCGCACAGAAACTATATTTTATTCAGTCCACTTAAAGCAAACTGTGTATTTAGTGTGGCTTTAAAAATTATCATGGGGACTGTCCATCTGCCTTTAGGTGCATGTGCAGAATGCCATCTCCATTCATTTTTCTCATTGGTAATACCTGTGTCTGTTGTATGCGTCTGCGTTCCATTAGTTCTCTTTTCTTTCAGTTTTTTCTCTTTGGTAATACCTGTGTCTATTGTATGCGTCTGCGTTCTATTAGTTCTCTTTTCTTTCAGTTTTTTCTCTTTGGTAATACCTGTGTCTATTGTATGCGTCTGCGTTCCATTAGTTC
>JAOVYW010018446.1:0-34563 GCA_025775045.1 Hiodon tergisus | reverse complement strand
TGCTTGATTTTATACACCTGTGGCAATGGGACTAAATGAAACACCTGAATTCAATGATTAAGAGGAGTGGCCCAATACTATTGTCTATATAGTGTATGGTTGACCAATGCACTATTACTCCACTCCCAGCCTCAAAACTTAGTAGCTTCTTCAAAGTAATTATTTCATAAGTCTACTTTTTTTGTTTTGAGGGACGGCCTTTTCTTGGCAGTCCTTTGGTAGTGAGATGCAGCTCACCAAACATTTTTGTTTTGTACCCTTTTTTTCTAAACTATGCATTTGTTTTGCTTTATATCTACTTTATATTCTACTTATGTAGAGTTCTCTTTTCTCTTAATTTTCCTTCAGATTAACACCCTGACCAATGATACTTTTTTATCCAGACAATGTGACACCAACTTCAATAGTTCACAGGTGGAACCCACTGTTATGATAATTGTGTCCTTGGTCAGGGGCCTGGATACTTTAGCAAGGCACTGCATAGGAAACTATACTATATAGGAAGTTTGCAAGGAAACTAATTGAGTAAATAAAGTAAAACATATCTCCTGTCACAAATAGAAAAGAAAAATCACAAATCATGTAAAATTAGGTAAACTTTTCAAGGTCAGAATTCTACCAAGTCCCTTTCCCGTATAGCATGATGAAATAGATTCTCTAATTAGATATCGCAGGGGTAATCCATTTTATGCTTCCAAGACTCTGGAAAGTCCAACATGGTTTTTTCTTCTTCATCTAATACCCGAGCTGGACAGTTAATTTTAAAACCTGCTAACTAGGCAAGGATTTTCTGAAAGCAGTAACTTCCAAGCAATTTTATCAACGGCCTTCATAATCCTCCGTAGAATGCAAGGCAACCCTATCTTTATTTTATGAAGTCGTTCTTTTTTTATCTCAGCCTGGGATTAGGTTTACCTGGAAACAATGTGTGCACATTCTCACACAAACACATGGATACATTCATATCTGTGGGGCTGTCACTCTCATTTGAGTTGGTTCTTGTCAGTTTCAAGGTGATCGGGGGAGCCACTGTGTTGGGCGCTGATGGCTGACAGAGTTGTGACAGTTAAGTACTTGGGTAACAAGCCAGGCTCTGCTTTGCTTACAGTGATTAAACCTGGCACCACAAGGGCACTGCTTGTCTTTACGCAGGCAATGTGGACTGCTAAGGTTCATTCCTGCAGACTATTCAGGGTCTGCCTTCCTGTTTAATCCCATTGTTACCAAGCAAATGATAGCAAAGGTTAATGGTTTCATTCATTGTCAAAGAGAAAAAAAGTACCTAATATTATTCAGAATGCTAAGAGACGTTTGTATTTCAATTGTTTTTCTTTTTTTCCAAATGACAAAAAGTAGATATTGGGCAGTGGGGGTGGTCATCCAGGGGGCACACTAAAAATACATTTTCAGTGTCACAGAAAATGACACACTGACAGAAAAAGGTTCTTTCATGAGGTAGTTTTTTGGCATTGTACACAACTTTTAATATAGATTTCTGACAGACAGTGGCTCATTCCCAGTGAAATGAACACACTGATATCAATTGTCTTTTTAATATTTCTCAAAAGACTGACTGCATTACATAAAATAAATACCTAAAATGAATATGCTAAAGGATAAAAACACAATCCATACCTTGACTGTCATTTTGTTGCCATGTAATACCAGACATTTGTAAATTTACTTTAAGAGAGCGTGACGACATACTAATTTCTTTCCAACTTGTTCCAAAAACAAAGGGGAAAAGGTAATATAATGGATATAGTATTAAAACACGAATTATGCAGTTGGTATTCAGAGGCACAAAGTCTATTAAAAAGCATGCAATTAAAAAAGCATTCAGGAGAAAATTATGGAGTCAATCTTGACTGATGATCATGCTACAATTAGTCTGCCATGCTACATTTTGCTGTAACATTTTAATGGTTTTTAACTCTCAGTCAATGATGATGGTGTCTTAATAATGAGGTGGGATCAAGAGGACTGATACTTTTCCAAATTTCTTCAAAATGAGTCTCAGCAGGGCCCTGGCATGAAATGATAAAAAGTGATTTTGTATGAAAATTGATCATGTTCTTACTATAAGGAAATAACTATAAATAATGCTGTCTGCACAAGAAAGTACTTCTCCAGCATTTTACAGCAGGGCTGGACCCCCCTCAGCTCCTGGTTTCAACAGACACATATGCCAGTGCTAAATTAAAAATGTATGTTGTGCTAATGGGTTGAACAGATTTTTGTGAAATAAAAAGATGAATCTAGGTACTAAAAGTAAGTTGACAAAAGTAAGTTGTTCAATTATGTGACTGTTTTCATCCCGTCTTTTTCCTTTAGCATTTTGCCCTTTAAAAATGACACACCCTGTGACTGGCGCTCATACTTTCAGCCACTTTCACTCGAAAGAATGTTGTCTCTGCCAGTGTCACTCAACTTCAAGGATACCCCCCTGCTGTGCAGCACCTGGTGGTTACTCTCTCTGGGCTGCCCAACTCAATGTTCAATAAGCAGCACCTCCATCTGCCAACTCGTGACATTTCACAAAAGAAGCCTGTAGGTAAACTAAATCCAACAGAGCTAAAAAAAAAAATGTAAACCCCACTGTGTGTGCTCTTATGTGTGATGTGTCCCTACCTGTCAGTGCTGTGCTACTTGTTAGGTCTCGGCTGATAATGTTGCATACTAGCTAGTAGCCAACAGTTGCCCGTTTCACATTGATATCACTGTATCTGTGTTTTGACAGTGAAACATCAGGCATCATTGATCACACCCAGCATTGCCTTTAGGTGTACAATTCCTGGGATATCTTTGCAGCACAGCATTATCGTCATTTCCAATTCTTTCAGCTTCGTGGGTAAATACCAAAAAACAGCTAATACTATATTTTAGTAGTCACGCTTCAGAGCTGAATTTACTCCTGTCTACCAACAGGATTTGGTAAAGGATCAAATATAAATAAATGTACATGCTGGAATTTGTTTATGTTATTCTTGGTTATATATACATTCAATGAGTACAAGTACTCTGCCATTGATATTGCTGTTACAGTCCTCTTATTTTCAATATTGGTAACAGTATTACTATTACCACTAGCCTCAGAGTTAGATTTAGATGCACATTATGTCTGCTAGAATCTAAATGTGACCCAGAAGTTTTAAAGAGGACATCCTGATAAGCAAGGTAGCAAGAATACCTATGACCAGAGGAATTTCCAGTCTAGGAAGTTGTGGCCATGAATAAGGTATTTAACTTCATTCAGTTTACTACATAGTAGTAGTAGTAGTAGTAGTAGTAGTAGTAGTAGTAGTAGTAGTAACTGATCTGGAAATCGGCCTTGTGTATATGCGTGTGTATGGCTGTGTCTGTCTCAGTCTGTATGTCACCTGCCCTTGGGCCTATGTCTGCCAGGTTTGGCTCGAGTACACGGCGTCCCAGAATTAGATAAATGGCAACTAAAAAATTAATGAACAGATAATATTGTTTGCAAATCAAGTAATAGGAATGCTGTTACAGGGTAGGCAATAGCTTAGGGAGATGTAAAACAGATAAAACCATTCTTAGGTAGGGGGGAAAAAAACACTTTTTATGAGAGTTAGGAGAGAGAGTTCTGGCTGAAGGAACAATGCCATTGTGGTGGTGTGTAGGTAGCCATCACTGAGACTTGCTTAGGTTTACACTACAGTTTCTGTAAACAATGATAATGAATCACACACAGGGGTGATTCACACCTCTGTCTCCTGCTCTTTCCTAGCAAAGACCTTTAGAAGAAGGGTAGCCCCACAATAATAAAATAAGAGTCTTCTTTAATGTTTAGTATACTATATAATGTATAATTATTTTAGTATTCTATATAACATATAATTAGTTGCTATATAAAATGATTATTTGTTCTGGTGAACTACAGCATTCTATCTTCACTAACAGTGTCAGACTGTAAGTGAGAATAGCAATGGCCTCTGTCTCACATACACACACACGCAAATAATCAAATACTTGTTTTGAAAAAAAATATAAACCTTTAATTAAAATCTGCACTGTAAATTCACTGGAAAGCAAGGCTCCTATTATTAGTTTGCTGGGGAAATCAAAGCAATAACGGCATCAGAGGTTAAACACTATATCATTTTCATTTCAACTTCTGGCAAAGATGGGAACAGGAAGAAAATCAAAGCAATTTAAATGTGCAAAATGCTTATACACCTACCTACTGTGTGGCACAATATGCAGCTCGAAGGTCAATTGGATATTAGTTATATTTTAGCTGCTGCATGAATACATACAGGTCACTTGCATTTTGTTCTTTCTTTGTATCTTGCACCACTGATTTAATAGTAAGAACTCAAATGCTATGGGCAAACAAAATTTTTTCTAATTATTTAAGGATTAAGGATTAGGAAAAAGATTAAACCTATAAAATACACACACACAAAAAAAGGATATGCAGATTACCAGCCTATTTTTATTATCATTAGTAGTAATAGTAGTAGTAGTAGTATTGCTATGTATTTATTTATTTTAATATGTAAATATTTATTTTCTAAATGAAGAATACAAAACTAAATAAGGTGAACTTCAGTTATCTGTAATGAACATTATAACCACAGTTGTTGTGGATTGTATAGTGTTAGATATATAGTTGGCGGTTTTGTTGCCTCCCCTCAATTCAGTATCTTCAAAGGATAAACTATGCTACTGCCAACACCCAAGGTGACTCCTGATTTACATCACATTTTCAATTCCATGACCTTACATGGCTACAAAATAAAAGTGCCTGCATTACAAATTTAATGAGCAATTCAAGCCTTAATGTAATCTGGTTTAGGCAAGAAAAAAAAAAAAATCCTTTTCTACAAGAAAATAATCACCGTCACAGAAAACAATGCCATTTTAATTAATGTGCAATTCAATAAATGGTTTGTCTAGCGCTACTGAGGATTAAGGGGGCACCCAGCCAAAATAGGACTAATATCTTGAAAGTGACACTTTAACAGGATGATCAATTCCCTTATCTCCAAAGTAAATAGATTTAGTAAGACACACAAATCCCATTAATGAACATATACTCAAACTGATTATATATATATATCCTCTCTTTGATTGGCATTGCAATGGAAAGTTGTGTACACACATTAAACAGTGATAATTCAGCCAAGCAATGGTCAATTAGACCTGCCCAACCTTCCCTGGTACAAATCTCAGAGAGGGTGTGAGATTGGATCTTTTGCCCAGCAAAGTGAACACTGTGGGGAGCTAAGCAACAGTCCTGATTCTCTACTGCATTTATCTAACATGTAACCTGTATTGTATGTCATATATATACTATATGGACAAAAGTATTGGGACACCTACACATTACACCTACAGGAGCTTTTATGACATCCCATTCTAAATCCATATGCATTAATATTGACTTGGTCCCCCTTTGCAGCTATAATAGCTTCCACTCTTCTGGGAAGGCTTTCTACAAGATATTGGAGTGTGTCTGTTGGAATTTTTGCCCATTCCTCCAGATGAGCTTTTGTGAGGTCAAACATTGATGTTGGACGAGTGGGTCTGGCACGCAATCTCTATTCTAGTTCATCCCAAAGGTGTTCGATAGGGTTGAGGTCAGGGCTCTGTGCGGGCAAGTTATTCCACACCAAACTCATCCAACCATGCCATTATGGACCTTGCTTTGTGCACAGGCGCACAGTCATGCTGGAAAAGAAAAGGGCCTTCCCCAAACTGTTTCCACAAAGTTGGAAACATATAATTTTACCATGTCTTGGTAAGCTGAGGCATTAACACTTCCCTTCAGTGGAACTAAGGGGCCTAGGCCAACCCCAGAAAAACAACCCCATAGCATTATCCCTCCTCCGCCAAACTTTACAGTTGGCACAATAAAGTCAGGCAGGAAACGTTCTCCTGGAATTCGCCAAACCCAGACTCGTCCAACAGACTGCCAGATAGAGAAGTGTGATTCGTCAATCCACAGAGAATTTCCACTGCTCCAGAGTCCAGTGGTGGCGTGCTTTACACCACTCCATCGAACGCTTGGCATTGTGCTTGCATACAGCTGCTTGACCATGGAAGCCCATGCCATAAAGTGCATAAAGCACACAGTTTTTGTGGTGATGTTAATGCAAGAGGAGGTTTGGAACTCTGCAGCTATTGAGTCAGCAGAGCATTGGTGAAATTTACGCACTATGCGCCTCAGCACTTGGCGACCCCGGTCTGTAACTTTTCGTGGTCTGCCACTTCGTGGTTCCTAAACGCTTCCACTTTGCAATAATACCACTTACATTTGATCGTGGAATATCTAGAAGGGAAAAAATTTGACTTGTTGCAATGGTGGGATCCTATTACAGTACCACGCTCGAATTCAGTGAGCTCTTTAGAACGACCCATTCTTTCACAAATGTTTGTAAAGGCAGACTGCTTCGTTTTATTCACCTGTGGCAATGGGACTGAATGAAACGCCTGAATTCAATGATTAAGAGGTGTGGACCAATACTTTTGTCCATTTAGTGTAGTGTATATACATACATACATACACTGAGTGGCCACTTTATTAAGTACACCTACATAATAATGAGTTCATCCCCATTTTTCCTCCTTAAAAAAGCCTGAATCGACTCGGAAATTGACTCGACTAGATTTCAAAAGATTTCATATTGGATGGTGGAGGATCTCTACTACAAATAGCTTGATCCATCTCATCCCACCTAGTTAGTACCTAGATTCATCTTTTTATTTGCTCAATTAAATTAAGATCTGCTGACAGTGGAGGCTACGTCAGTAAGCTGAATTAATTGTCGGAATCCCATAGCATTATCCTGCTGGGAGATCCCATGCGTAGATGGATTTACTGCTACCATGAAGTGATGAACCTGATTGGGAATAATGCCACCACTAGCCTGCATTGTTGACATCCAGCAGGATGGATCCATGGACTCTTGCAGTCCCTTAGGACTCCTTAGACCAGGCAACGCTTTACAATCCTCCACTGTTGGTCTTCACTGCCATACCCATTCTATGACAAGGTAAGCCCAGCATTTCCCCATGAAGTCTGTGACCCATAGGCTCTGCCAGTGTACTGCAGCCATCGTCAGTTCCTGCTTGTTTTGGAGCCTTTGTCTCCAGTCTTGTTTTCAGCTTCAGATCAGGTGATTGACTTGGCCAGACAACTATGTTCCACTTTTGGGGTCATTGTCTGACTGACTGATGAATCACCCTCCAGTTTGGAGACGTAGGGTTGTATCAGAGCAGATGTTTCTGTACACTTCAGAATTCATCCTACTTCTGCATCAGCAGTCACATTCACAATGGCGACAAGTGAGCCAGTTCCAATGGCAGCCAGACATGCCCAAGCCATAACAACCCCTCCACCATATTTTACAGATGAGGTGGTATGCTTTGAGTCATGGGAAGTTAACTTTTTTCTTTACACTATGTTCTTTCTATTATTCTGGTACAGGTTAGTCCTCATCTTTCCATAAGACTCTGACTGCAGATCAAATTCCTTGCCTCCTTCCTTGTCCTATTCTAGAACACTATGAATGTGCAACGTGTTTCATCCCCATTATGCAAGCTTTTGGCTTTTGTTAACTGTTCTCTGAAAGCTACTTGTTATATATAAATAGAGAGAACCCTCAGGAAATGTTTGCTTATAAGTGGAATTAGTTTAGTGTATTGGCTTCCCTTCAGTATGCCTATACATTTTTAACACAAATTTGTGTTACAAAAAATATGTGTCACAAAAAGGATTGTGTGAGTTCCAAAATTTCCTGCTTATCAAATTCTCAATGCTCACGTGCAATCATTGTTTTTCAGTTATTTAACTTAAATGAACGTAAATAAAAAAATATGTAGACATGTGCAATTAAGTTGGTTTGGTTGTGATTAACGGGAAAATTGCAGTGGTTAACCTACAAAGAGAATGGCTGGCTACACTCATTGATGCATCTGGTCAGCTTGTATCTCTATTAATACTGCCAGGGGCTTTATGAACAAAAGCTGAATATTTGTTTCCTATTCTTTAACATGCACTGACAATTTTTTTATGTTTCAAGAGTAATATCAAGGCTGCATCCTGACTGCCGGTGAATTAAGTGCACGCTACTTAACATTAATTAAGTACTGTTACTTCCTGTCATTTAAACAGGGCAGAATAGACCAGGCAGTCTCACCGACCTCTGTCCTATCTCTTGGAGACCGGACTGTCAAGCGTCACAGCTTAAAGTGAAGGGAATTGTATGTCCTCAGAAATATCCTGATATACCTCTGTCTATTTGGGAATATATGTGGACCATCAGGTCCTTTTCGTTTCATTTAATGTTATTCACTAACTGCACATTATCTGGCATCGTTCATAATTATCTTACATTGATAACAAATCATTAACAATCAAGTGTCCCTTTCAGACCAAATTTAATAGGCACTCATTTCTAGGTATGGCATTGAACTTGCCCAATAAACCTGGTCTGAAGAATGTACTTCAACAGGGCAAAAAAGGATTTATCATTCAGACAAAAACGGCCAATAAATATAGACATAGTGAGTGCATGGTTTCCGTAACCTCTGCAACCGAATTTCTGCTTTTATCCTTCTCTGTACTAGTGATATTCAAGTCTAAATATCCTACAAAAAGTCCAACAAACTTATTTGGAGATTTTAATTTAATTAACACTTTGTGTCATCAATAATAAATTACAAAATGTATGTGTTAATGCTAAACAAAATTACTTTAAAATCTAAAAAACATTTTCCCCCGTATCTCATTGAATTTCTCCATTGCCGACTAAGCCCTCTGAGTTGGAATTTGTCGGTTTGATTCCAGCTCACTTCATTAGTGACAGCAACAAGCAGTGGCACACAATTGGCACAGTGCTGCTGGGGCGGGGCTGAGTTAAATCGGAAGGGCTTTGCTAGGCTCGTCTAGCCTCTCCTATCAGCTTCCCGAGCACCTGCAAGCTTGCAGTGGCATCAAAAGAGACGTGGCTTTTCTCCAATCGATGCAGGCTTGTGAATAAGAGACGGGCGGCTCGAAGGCAACTAAGATGGGATGAGTTTATTCTGCATGTGAGGATGGGAGTAGCAATGAGCACTTGTATTATGTATTAGCACAACTGGCGATTCCAAACTGTTTATTATGAAAAATAATAACCCTAACCCTACCCCTAACCCTAATGACAAAGTCAATTATAAATCATGTCTTAAAGTTGCATTTATCTATAAAAATTAACTCTATGTACTTGGGAAAAAGTCCAGCCTAAGTGCAAAAAAAAAATTACACAAAAAACAAATAATTTAATTAATATATTTTTCCCATGAATTCAACCAAAAAGATGGCGCAGACAACTTTTATCCCTGGCAGTCTCTCGTGAACAGATTAGTCGATATATTAATAAAAAAATCAACCAGGAAGAAATATTTTACGTTACACAATTTTACAGATTTGGACAAAAAATATGACATATCATATGAAAAGCTTAGAAAATGTAGATTAGGATCGGTGCCTGGCCCTGTGTGGAATTCTCATCCGTCCCCCCAATCCGAATATCACGCTCCAATAAATTTTAAGTGAAATTTGAGAAGCAGGACTGCAACCTTGAGAGAGAGAGCTCACCGTTGAGAGAACCGTTTGTGATTACGATCAGTTGAGAGAGTTAGATGAGTACGCTCAATGCCAGTTGAGTGGTTTTTATTTTGTTTGCTTGTTTTTTGTCTGTACTGTGGCACTGGGAGTACTTTAAGTTGAGGGGAGGGTCGAAGAAAAAGGAGGAAAGATTAGTAGTCACATGGGCAAACTGCACATGTAGGAATGTCTCGCTCTAGTTTATGAGGGGAAGCTGTTTGTTGGTTGTTGGTTTTTTGTTAAATAGGTAGTTTAGGTTAGTTTAGCACTCTTAGTCCTTCTCGTCACATTTAGATATTGTTCATATATTTAAAGATATCTTAAAATAATTACAGACATCCTTAAGTATTTTAACATATCATTAAATGATTTTTAGATATCTAAACAATAATTACTGACTGCTTAATAATAATAAAACTATGAGCATTTTAGATTTGATTGAAGACCATAATAAATGCATTCTAATCAATTTAAGGTGAATACAACACAGTTTCAGGAAGGTGAGCTATATCATGTCTGATTAAAAGTTATTGCCAGAGTTGTTTGTTAATATAAAATTAATCAATTTCCTTATTAAAGGAAGGCAATGGCTGCTCAATGTAACTAATAGCAGTGCGGAGCAGGGCCAGCCTGCTGTCAAAGCAGTTTAACCTGTATTACATCATATCACGGTGCAATCTGTGAGAAGTGTTCCGTGACTGTGACCTCTCCCTGCGCTCGACGAACACAGCAGCGCGTCAGCTGGTGTCCTGACTCGCGAGGAGCACTTCCCACCAGAACCTGCCCTCTGTGTGCAATGCGCAGTGGGACCTGAGAGAGCTGCCTCAGACAGCTGACCCTGGACCACCTGTCGCTGAAGAATAGGAAATGCACGTCAGTTATAGTGCTGTGCGAATGGAATGATCGTAAACTGTCCCTTTTCAAGCATTAAACAAAAATACTAATTAATGACGTAAATTACGCAGCATTTCACCATTGCCGGTAGTTGAAAGCCAATAGTGATCAAATCATCAGCAAAATAAGTTGGTCATTAATACAATACAACATGCAAATAATATATTGTCTTGTATTAATACAATAAAATACTTGGCAATCATCAGTGCGGATGATCCCTAAATCACGCCTTTTCAAATAAATAAATTAGCTTGCACCATAGGCTTCTAAAGTGAACCTTAAATTATGTTTGTTTAAACAAAGGAATATAAAATATTTGTGTGTGAAATGGGAATTAATTTGAGTGGTCTATTGCTTAGAGTTGCATTAAATTGTATGCATTAAGGTTAACAGTTATTACACTGAGCGGTGGAAAATCTCTTCTTTCACTTGCTCCGTGTTGCCTGTACACCCAGGCAGACCTCACAGGGCTTTGACTGATACTGTTTTGCTGCCTCTGAGAAGCAGAGACATTTTAAAAGTCCATTTAAAATACTAAACCACACTCAAAAATAAATTGTTATTTTCCAATTTGTTATTTTGTGTTTTATTTTAAAAATAAATATATATATATTTGGCAGGAAATATCAGCTGTGTTTATTTAATTGAATCCTTACTATACCCCTAGCCATGTAAACTAACTTAAATCAGCCCAGTTTATTCAGTTTTGCAAAACAATTAATAACAATAAAACAATAAAATAAGACCAACAAAGAAAATATATATGAAAATAATAAAAAACAACAAAAGCTATACGATACACAAAATTCCCTCTGCTTCATGCAAGAAATCCTACAACCCACCTAGTCACAGTTTTCCCTCATACACAGCGTTAATATTATGTTTAACCAGAGGTTTTCACATAAATTCCAGATATCCCAAGCAATTTCACTCAACATGATCCTCTCATGTGGCTTCGCTTGTGAAGGGTGAGGGGAAAAATGATTGTTCACTTAGATTCGATTAAATTGTTTTCTGCTATAACTGTCAGAGAGCATGGGTGCAGAAGCAGATCTCCTTCACTAACTTGACGATGGCCTTATAAATATTGGATATGGTACGTGATGGGTGCCAGGGCATCAGAAGGAGCATTGCAGTAAGTATGCTCTGTACAGGGATTAAAGAGTCCGACAAGTATTGGTTTTTCTGGTGTTGATCAAAATCATCAGAAAAAGGGCTATCCTCTAAAATTTGAAGTTTAGCTAAATACTGAATAATATTTTAGTTATTTAAACACTTAAAATATGACAACAGTTTATTGGGGACACCATCTAGTACCAAGAGCCCCCTTTGCTCCAGAACGGCCTGAAATATTTGGGGCATGATTTCTACAGTGTAGGAGATGTTGCTGCAGATTGGATGGCCTGTGTTTTCCCCAAACAGATTCCGAGCAGATTTTATTAGATATTTTATTTGAATTTTTTAAATTCAAGATCATACTTTATTGGCATGACAGTTGCAGGTTACAGTAAACAGGCAAACTGAGCAAATAATGACAAATGAATCAATTGAATTAAAAATTTCACATAGAAAAAAAAAAACTTCACATAGAACAGGGTGTGATTTAAATTGAATATCTGTTTAATATTTAGTCTAGTGATTAACAGAATAAGCTTCATTCGTGAATAACCTTCATTGAGTAAATGGTCGCATCACCCAAGGACTCGCCAAATGTAAATGTAATGTTGCAAGATGTAGATTTGACAAGCTCGATATAAAACCATAAAGTAATATTCCTCACAAGGAAGAACCAGGAAGTTGTGAGAGACCTGGTACAGCAGACTGCCATTGTCATTCCGTGTCAACTCTTTCATGCGTTTCAGGCATAACAGGCGCCTTTAATCATGGCTTGAACCCGATGGATTGCTACGGAGCACTGACTGCTATGCGTTTCTCAGATTACAGTAAACAGCCAGCATAGCCTGCCAGACGGGTATTACCAGAGCAGCAGGACATGCTATACAGCCCACTGCGTGGAGTGCAGAATGTAGAATGTCACCAGAATTCAGCTTCAAATCTGCTACAGAGTGAAATACAACCCTGAAGCATTCTTCGACATAAGACGCCACCCAAACGTTGATCCCTGCTGGTACCCAAAAAAGATAGAGCTAGTAACTTTATGGTCACGGACAAAATTATTATTTGAGTCAGACATGGGATAATTAAGAATGCAGTGGATAGGTTGAAACAGGGTAGTTGCTGGTTACTTATCATGCTTTCAGACCCTTTGTTCTGCATATTCTCAGCTGCCTGAGTAGTATATCACATGACCACAATAGATGGTTTCTGTCAGATATCATTAGAGGAATGCTTCATTTCCTTTAGACATTAGCATTCAGTCAAACTCCCCCGTTCTGCCGCGCCCAGCTGTAAACAACTGATTTTCCTTTATTATAAATGGATCCAAAGATAACTTTAGCAAACACAACTCAAGTGAATGCATAATGAGACTTCTGACAAATCTGTAGAAGGTGAGGGAATATTTGCACGACCAGAATTCACGATAGATGGTTTATAGAAAATCTTCTTAATATTGGTTACTAGTAGGACAGTGCCCTCACCATTTACAGGATACATTTCTAGATTATCTAACTAATTATGCTGCTGGAAAATCAAGGAATGCAGAAATTGGTGCTCCTTCTAGGACTTTTGTCCACAGGTCTCATCCAGTGGGAGCTGTCCAGTGCTGAAATGAAAAGCAGTCCTATGAAAAAAGGAACTAGCTTCAATACACAGCAATAGGTTAGCTGTTATTAACTGTACCACTCAGTTAAAAAAGAGAGAGACCAATGATATTTTTTTTTTCTAATTGAGAATATAGATATAACTGCGGGTAAATTAGTCTGTGTATTGAACTTGACATGTCACTAAATCATATGCTGAAAAATTTTGCTTACTTTAATTACAAATTGGATTATTTTTATTCCCCATCAATCTGATAGGATAACTGTAATGTACCCTTTCGAAGTTCGCTTTGACTTCTTCCTCTACGGGCCTAAAGTTTATTCTGACGTATCACCCCGAGATGTTTCTAAGCTCAGTCAGGGAGTTTTTTTTGTTCTTTTGTTTTTTTTCCGCTGAAGTCCCTTGTAAACACTGTTTTGATCCGCAGGGCTGAGTTTCCAATCTGCACCACGGCAATCTGATAGAGATGAATTGATAGCGCAGAACAAACAATACAAAGTGTCTTGTGATCAAAGACGGTGGTTCTGCTCGATTTTCTTTTTGGAAAGGAAATTTTGTATTAGAGGAATTAGATATTGTAGTAATAATTAAATAAACTCTGTTACATATATGAAAAAATTAAAACACTTGTGTGCACTCCACACATTTCCGCAAGTGTCAAATATATTGAATATGAATTCTAAAACAAATAATGGCACAAATTTTTGCCTCCTAAAATTCAGATGTTATTTCTGCTGGGTGTTAGATATACTACATGACATGAAGCATAGGGAAGTCCTTTTGTTTAACTTTTTCAGGAACAAGAAATATTTTTCACACGTATCATATATCAAGCATCAGCAATTGCCCCGAGTCACGCAACACCACCCACTGGAAATGGAAAAAAATCTAAATAAAAATGTCATGAATGTAATCACCATAGAGACCATTAGAATATTTCACTAAGAGGTGGGTTTTCAGCCTACGCCAGAACTTGGTTAGATAAAAAATCGGTTCTTACAGTTTCTGGTAGTTCACGTAATCATAAAAATGTAGAGAGCTTTGTCAGCAGATATGCCCCTAAAGGGAAGGGGCTACAGGGTATTGCTGGGGAAAGGGTATAGGGTTGAGTCTGATTGAAGATTTAAGATGAAGTAGAGCAGCACTGAAGGTCAGCACCACGGTGTTGAGGCTACAACTGACAGTGAGAGGAGAGTAACAAGGAGGGTCAAAGCTTGCAGCTGAGCAGAAAACGGTTCAGTGCATACAGGACCTGACGCACACTTAGCCAGCGAGAAGTTAGCCACTGTAAAGAAAGCATTTATAGCCAGTAGTGGGACACCTTCTGGTGGTTGAAGTTGCAAGATTCAACGACTGATAGAAAAACAACATAGCCTTAAAATTGTCTTCACAATTGGACAAGCAACAAGTAATTATATTTGTCTGTGAACAGAAATTCAATGTGTAAATTATACCATGCAGTTGCCCACTATGATCACAATCATTAGCCCACTCGGGTAAAAGAGGTGAAGATATTTAAATAGATAGGAACAGTAATGATGCAAAGGCAAATTAATAGTTAGAAGAACATCAAAGTCCAAAGCTATTTATTACTTCAGGGGTCCTTTTACATTAGCATGAATAACCTGCTTCAGTATAACAGTCTGCTCTTCCCTGGTACAATCGGCCCAAGAGCATTCCAGACAGCACAAGATCAAAGGCTTAAAATTATTTCTTAGTCTGCCCAGCACCCCCTAGCAGATATTTCCAATACACCAATGGTGAGGAAAGGTGGTTTACAGAGACCATGAATGAAATAGAATGCCTGCAGTGTGCACTTGTGTGAAGAGAGAGAGCCCTTGTGGACTCAACTAATAGACACAGCTTAATTTTGCATAACTCTGAAGGAATAACTCTCCTGGTAACATTTTTTGGTAGAGAGACAAAAGATTATTTTCAGGATTATGGCAGCAGCCCAGGCCCTGTCCATTTAAGGGTGGCCTCAAGGAGCGGCAGCAAGAACATTTAATGTATGGTGAATAAAATTGCTTCTGCAGCTTGTTGTAGTTTTCTGATTGGGGCGTTCTGTGAAGTGGGCTTTTCTTTGAGCCCATGGACAGCCACACCCTTCTCAACCAATAGGAAACATGGTTCAGGCAGTTTGGATTGGATATGGAGAAACCTAAGAAAAAAAACTGCGCTCAATCAGTAAACTGTCCGGGGTTTATTCTGTTGCAAAAATCTTAACTCTGCACCAACGCGTTTTGGACTATGTAGGTGAGTGCCGCATCCAGGGAAATGGTTTTCCTGTATGCACAATTGTTTGGGGCCCCTTGAGCCTGGGGGCCCCCTGCTGCCTAGTAGCGGTGTTTCATTTCAGCCTGAATTGAAAGTTGCAACAAAATCCTTATTTTCTCAGATAATATACAATTAATTACACATTTGATTTTGTAGACCACACCCCTTTCAGCACATCTATTTACAAGACCTGTTTCATTCAGTCGTGTGATGACAATTTGAGCTACCATAACTAGGCTAGCTGTAGTCAGTGAAAACTGTCGAAATGAAGCGCACGTATCCTAACTTAGCTCAAAAATGAAAGAAAATTCTAAAGGAAAGTTTTCCGAAGCACTCTAGTTTCTTGAAGAGTAACTCTGCAAGTGGAGGACATAATCAAACTTTTGCCAAAGCCAGGATGGTTAGATTCTGATTGCAGAAAAATAAACTAGAACAGCGGTCTTCAAACTGTGGGGAAAATGAACAGTTTGGAAGGGAGGCACGACGCAGAAGCAAGAGATGGCAGATGGCTTCTTTAACATTTACACCAGGTCAGTAACTGCAGAGGAATGATGCGCAGTCCCACAAGCTCTACTGGAGGAAGAGGATCCTTGCCTCCTCGTCTCATCAAGGTGGAGGAGGAGGAGTAGAGGAAGAAGCAGAAGAGTGCTCCTCAGAGTGATATCTCCCACAGAGCTCACTGCACTGCCTATAATGTTGTTCGGGGTGGCTGATCTCTGCCCTGGAGGGGAATTAGTCTCTCCAACGACAGAGCGTGAAATACACCTGCATTGGAATCCCATGTGCATTACCGCATAAGCATATATAAAAACAAACAGTGACCCAATCGCGGAGAATATCATAATTGTAGTAGAATCTGTATCGGAAGAATGAAGGCCCTCTTTAATTATGCTAAATGATTTCATTGCTTTTTATTGCCTGGTGAAAAATTATAAATAAGCATAAATACAGTGCATTTGAAACACAGAGACCAATCAAACTGACTTTCCTCTCAGTTATGTTTTGTGAGGTATCAGTTGTTAACTTGCACTTAATAAAATGAGTGGATACGACCAAATAGAGCATATTTTGGATGAAATGAAACCGGAGAATATGTTGCAGTCTAATTGTCACGGATCCTTCGGACCCACCTACCGCTTACACTCGACTCTCTCACTCTCCTGAGTACTGATCACCCACACCTGTCACCAATCATTGAATCAATCAACTCCTCTATTTAAACCTCACTCCCCTTCCATTCAGTGTCTGGTCTCAACTTTGTGTACAGACTCACTCACCTAATTCTCCAGCGACTCCGGGACCCATCTCCACACCGTAAGGTTCGTTATTACAAACCCTCCACTTGAAGAAAGTAGTCGTCTTCATCAGCGTCAGTATTCCGTACTTCAGATTCCACCACTTCTACCCTGTCCAGTCACGTCATTACTTGCCTGCTGTCTCTGTTTGTGTTCGTGTGTTAATAAATACCTGCTTGAGTTCAAACATCCTAACTGCCTGATCCGTGATCAGGTCATCATAGAAAGATATCCGTGTGTTAGGTTTTCCGACACCCAGTAGAATCTAAGCCCAAGAAAAATGAAGCTGTTCTGGAGGCAAAAGATAGGTTTAATGGGACTACAATGTTACACAGTCTAATAACAACAAGTTATTTGTTTATAAATAATAGGATCATATCCCATGATCCTTATTTTCCAAAATGTATTTCGTTTTACAGGAGCAAATGAAAAAGCTGCCCCTTCCGAGGTGTTACAAATGTAATAGGCTCAGGGTTGTGTCCCAGAATATAGCCAGTGTGACTCTTTGTGACTGTCTGTCAAAGGATATGGCCTCCCTTGCGTTCAGGTTTGCGCACAATTTTTCAAATCTTTTCCAATCTTTCTGTTTAAAATGCTTCGTTTTAGAAGACAAGATCCTATATTCTAGATCCTTGTGTGTGTTTCAACTGCGGAAATAGTAAGTTCCTACCAAAATGCAAAACTTTACCTTCTCTTCATCTTCTTTTATAGTTTACATTAATTTCTGGAGCTCAAATATTCAGTCAATCTCTCAACACACTAAGCATGTTGCTGTGCCGCAGCAAAATATTTAGCTTAGAATACTTATTCATTCTCTTATTGAGATTCACTGTAACCATATTGTGCCACCTACTATGTCACAAAATCATACTCACATGTTCATGTTTACCAAATTATATGTCATATAATTTCATTTAAACTGCATTTAAATTCAGATGAACACGTATAAAAAACGTTGAACTTCATATCATTAAACAACAGGTAACTTCTCAAGAGCTAAACCATTTCAATACATTTGCTCAGGCTTAGGGCAGCAGCTGGCAATTAGGTCACAGTACTTGACCCATAACCAGTGGCAGGTGCAAGTTGCAGGGAGGTGCACCATTGCAGTACCTGCAGAACACTGCAGAGGACTTCAACTAAACTTTTACCCCAGCTTCACAAATGGATAACGTAAACAACTGCACAAAATGCAAGTCACTCTGCATTAGAGTGTCAGCCAACCAAGTAAACAATATAATAGGTAAGGGGTTGTCAAAGACTGCTGGGATAGCTCCATGGCCATCCTTCTTCCTGTTGCACAGTACAAGCCTCCACTAAGCATGTGAACTGAAGGGCTTGGGAATTTGTTCTGGGACTGAGAAACAATCTTCCTAGTTCCAGGTTATGTTTGCATGTGGTTATCATAATGGGATACGAGTCAAAAGGGTGAAAGAACCTTGGAGGAGGATCTCCAAGACAAGATTAAATTGATTTACAAAAGAAGGGCTGGGTTAAAAAAAAATCGAAACAAGCCACTCTGCACCTTTCGAAACTCTATTCTCTACACCGGGATCACAACAAATTAAAGAAGTGATGACAACAAGAAGAAAAGTCATCAGAAACCCTTGGCTGGGCACAGAGGCGGTGTAGGCTAGCAACAAAGATTGCAGATTGTGTCAGTATCTGTGAGGAGGAAAAAGGTAAGCAAAAGCAGTAACATTTAGCCACAAGTATGTAACCATTAATTTCTGTGGAACGGAGGGCAGGGAGTACTCCAAATTGTCAATGAAGACACAGAAACAGTTTCTTTATTCTATTATTTGCGTGTGGATTATTGGATTACTTTGATATGAGAGATACATTTAAGTTAAGATTAAATAGCCCCTTAGAGTAAATGATGTGTCTGGCTTCTTCTCTGTTATTGTATGATGAAGATAATAAGGAAATCAGAATCTCTTTTTTTGTTAAGAATCTATGGAATCGTTAATGACATAATTCCCTTCCATTGTTGTTTACAAGCATTGTTTATGTGTCTGGATATAATTCCAGACCTTACCCACTTGTGTTTGCTTGTCTCTGTACCATGTATTTACACAGGCTACAAAGAACATTAATTAGGGAATCGTGTTCCTATCCAGAGAAAGTGACACATCCTGCCGAGACCCGTCACATTCTATAAACCACAGCATGCAAAGTAGCAGCTGAATGCCAGTTTCCCTGACGTGTATGAAAACATTTTACTTAGTTTACCTTGTTTTTGAGTTTTATCTAATTAGTTGTCTTTTTTTGCACTCTAAAAAAGAGCCTTATTTCACAAAACGTGTGGGATTTAAACATAGTTGAAAAGAAGTGTATAGATTTTTTTAGTTCACTTGAAAAAAGAGTGATATAAATATGTAACAGTTTCAAACTGTTCCAAATATTCCCAATGAGCAGGCTTTTTACATGGAGACATGAAAGTGTGTTATACCTTGATGTGCACAATGGCTTAGCTCCCAAAATTCCTTGAGTAAGCCTCTTATTGCTTCACCTCTGATAACAGCAATTGATATTTGCTTTGCTGCAGGCACAGCTTTCATGGGGATAATGATATCTGCAGAAGACATAAAGACTTTTATTATAGGCAAATGAGAATAGCAGGCTCTCTATGTTCTATCTGAAAGAAAACTTAGATTTGTCATTTGGAGTTTCTTCTATTGTTTTTTTTTTTCTGTGTCTGATGTAACATTGGGACAATCAAATACTGCTAATGACTCTTCCCTATGTGTAATGCTTTACTCTTATCCCACTTGTTTATTTATTTTTATTTATAGCAGTACCAGAATGTTGTACAATTCAGAGAATCAGATTATTTTATCTTATTGTGCCCTGTTAAATAATTTGCCTGTGAGTGCTGTGATGTACATTTCAATGTGAAGCAAAAACATTAAATTCTACAAGAGTAAAAGCTATTACTGTAAATTCCTTTAGCAGTTGAAATGAATGAAAATTCAGCTTGAATCAATCTTTGCACAGTATTTATTTATGCATTTTATTCGGGCTATATTTAAAACGAACAAAGTTTCCAAATGATGTCAAAGTGTTCAGCAAAATTGCAAAAATAATTGCGACAAAAAAATTAACGCCGTTAAGCAATTGAAATTAATCGTATGCATTAACGAGTTAACTTTGAATGCCCTTATATATATGTATATGTATATGTGTATATATATGTATATGTGTATATATATATATATATATATATATATATGCAAAAAAGTTCAGTTTTTTAAAAACTGTAATATCAGATAATTGATTTTTGCAAGGAATTGTACATACAGTACTGTGCAAAAGTCTGAAGTACATGTAAAAATTACACCAAATAAACCTTCAAAATAATTTATGCAGTTTTAATCATGTTGATAGAATAATAGATATTCAATTTGGGTGGTAACAATTTGGGACATTATGCTGGTGTAACACCCTTTTTTGGATGCTGTAGCCAATTGCAAACTAAACACAGGTGCGCCAAGAGTAGAATCACTAGTATCTGTAATTATACGAAGGCAAACAGTTGCATAAGATTTATTACCGAGAAAGCATACACAAAACTTTTTAAGAAAACATCTTGGAAAGATGTATTCAGTCCCTTGAGTAAAGAGCTGTTCTTATCAGATAGTTTATTTTTGGGGTTGTTCAATGTTAAATGTAATCGTTTATATTTTATTTATTGGAGCTAGGCCAGTCCAGTCCAGTCCAATTGTCATCATCCAGACAATTTCCAAAATTATTTCCAAACAACAAACATTTTCCGCCTATTTTGAGCACTGTTATTTTGGTGGCATTGTTTTAGCCTTTTTTTGTCAGTCTTGAAGGATTTACAATTTTCCACGAAAGGTTCAGGGCCACGATTTCCAAATTCCATGTACCAATAACAGCACATGACCTCTGCAGTCAAAGATCAGCCATTCATAGAAACCATTTATCTTGTGCAATGTGTTAAATCAAACATATGACGTGAGTCAAAAAATCACATTCTTCAGTTTTAGCTTGCCAATTGGACAAGAAGAAGCAAGGTTTTCACTGAACTTCTTGGGTCAATTCTGAAGACCATTGGCTGTACCTGAGCTTATTTAGGAGTGTCAAAACTGGGAGAATACTTATCTAATAAATTTTTTTTTTATTTAAATTTTTTGAGAATTTTGTGTAGATTAAAGGAAAAAATGTTTTTAACTGAAATGTACTTAGATGTCGGGTTGTAACACAAGATGCTTTGAAAATGTCCAAAGGGAGTAAATACTTTCTACAGGCAATGTATGCTGTGATTTCAGGGTATACCATTATACCATTGTAGAATTGCTATGCCTAAATAGAGCAAGCCAGATTTAACAGTTAATCACAAACCAACTAAATGCCATCCCATTGCTGGCCCAACATCCAACAGAAATGGTTCTCTACCTGTTTATGCCTGTTCCGTTTCATCCTAAAGTAGCAATCAATTCATTACTCACCACACTTCATTCTTTGCACTTGAATAATGAACGCAGAGCAGTAAATTTTGCATGAGCTCACTGAATTCTAGATTAAGTCTTCACAGGCCTAGTTCAAGTTCAAGTCCAAGTCCAGAATTTCAACCACTGTTTTATAGCCAGTCTGCATAAATTATACAGCTTTCAGAGAGCTAAAACCCCCACAACACTGGTTCTTAAATCATTTGAACATTTACGGAAGCTGACTGTGTCGTGGAAAAAAAAGCCACTGTGTATTTAGTCACTTTAAGAAAATCACTACACTTTCAACAACTTGCCAGTAACCGCTACTAAGGGACAGCTACTTTTACAATGGAAAATGTCAGAGAATCAGAGAATGTTATGTAAAAATATGAAAATGATGTTATCAAATGGTGTTATTACAATTTGCTGTTTAAAGATTTTAAAACTTTGTACCTTTAATTTCCCACCTGGCAATTGAAACCTGCAAACTTGCCACGGTAATTATAACTTGAGTACATAGCAGTAGTTACGTACTGTACACTTCAGAGTATTCAATTGAGTCTTGTGAAAAGAAAAAAGTATATGTCTGCCCAAAATAAAAATAAAAAGACTAGAGTTTAACTGCAGCACTTGAGAGAAATATAATCCTCTCTAACAAAAACATAAACACTTTTTTGGACCAGCGGGAGAACGATTTTTGGAGAGAGCTTTTAAAAACACCAGTGCCAGCAAATATAGTGGTCAAATACACTGCACAACAGAGCAGAAACATATAATAGACCAGCCATTAACCAAGCCCTCAAAGTTTTTGTTTTAACTCTGTAGACAACTCAAAAGCAACTAAAGGGTGATAAAAAGATATCTGATACAGGATGGCTCTGTTTTAACACATTATCAACATTATCTGCCTGACATTGCTAAATTACTTTGAACATAAAACACCTCCAATAAAATTTTGGCATTTTATCTTTCAGTAATACTGCACTTTTGGAGTGGGATCAAAGCTAAAGCAGTGTCAAACTACATTACTTATGGAAACACTGTCCAGAAAGAATTAAAATAAAGGCTGATGAGGGAATCAGTAGTTATTAATTGTTTTCTTCCCTAAAATGCAACAGATGGGACGGTCTTACCTGCTGCTTGATTCATGCATCAATACAAACACAAAAACTGGAGAAAACTGGAGAAAAGATCAATCAGAATACCCAACACTGTATCGCAGAGCTATAGCGCTGAATATCGGATTGACAACCTACAACAAACAAAACCAACATAAGCTACCATGTAATACGGTGCTAGCTGATCTACATAGGGAAATTATATAGATATTTCAGTCTTTATCTTATTTGCCCCTATCCTATTTCAAAAAAGCAGATTGTAGACACCCTTCTGTAAGTGCAATTTCAAGCATTTACAAAATATGGGTCCATCAACTGTTTCTCCATATGTGGTGTTTGTAAATAAGGGCTGTGCATGTATAATTTTTCTTCACTTCCTTTGGCGGTTACCGAATGTGTCATCAATGATAATGAATAGGCCAAAAAAAATTTCCTAAAGATAACTGCCAAATCTTGCACACAATGTACAATACATACATAGGGCCTTTTCGTGCATGACTTTGAAAAAGACTGCCCAGTGTCCTACAAATAGAAATTTAGTAAAAATAGTCGATGTCCAGAGAATGAAATCCTTCTTGCAGGCTCTGGCCTGGACCAGGAAAATAGTAGTATAAAAATAGTGATAATTGTATATCATATAAACAATTATATACACTTAGTGGCCGCTTTACCAGGTAAATAAACTTAATGGAGAGTTGCTGCCACTTTTTACCTCAGTACAGCCTGAATTAATCGCATCATGGACCCAACAAGATGTCGGAAGGAAACTACAGGGATACTGGCCCACGTCTCCATTGCTTCCAAGGTTGTTGCAAATTGGCTGGTGGTGGATCCCTAGTCCAAACAGCTCGTTCCATCTCAGCCCACATATGTTTAATTTGTGCATCGAAAACACATCCTGCTGCACCACTAGCCTGAATTGCTGACACCCGACAGGATGGATACCAGGACTCATCAGACCAGGCAACGTTTTGCTAATCCTCCACTGTGCGGTGTGAGTTAATTAACCCAATGCAACCACATATTTCTGGTTATTTGCTGACAGCAGTGAAACTACACCATACTATAACTGCAAATATATTTCTTCTAAGTTTTTGGTCCCAGCCACTGTGCAGAACAAATTGATACCGTACACAACGTATTGTGTACATTTTTTCCACATCAGAGGCTTCTTATGAACTAAATTTGAGCATCTGTACAAATTATTCTAAAAATATTAGAACATACTGTCTAGCAGTAATCATTCTCATATGTTTGTGCTGTAACACTGTAAATACTTTGTCACTCAATGTACATAAAACTGTCTACTTGTGTCACTCTACTGCACACTCCATTGCAATCTGGTCAGTAGTGACAGAATTCAATCAATCTTTTCCTCCGCTCTTCTGCAGTGCCCAATTGTCAGTTTTCCGCACAGTGTGAAGCCTTACAAAGTTCAAATTGACACAGTGCATAAAACAAGCAAGGTAAATGTGATCATATAAACAAGACATTGTTATAAAAGTTGAATCTCTCCCAGGCAATAAAGCAGATGAAGTGCCAATCGCTGACATTTCCTGGCAGGATACAAAAACGAGAAAGGCATTATGGCTAAATGCATTCACTATTTTTTTTTTTTTCCAGACAAAGAAACCATTTGAATTCACTAAACATAAGAGCTTCTGCCACAAAAGATTTCACCCTAGGCTCTGATGTGGAGTAGCCCTCTGTATCGGAGCAGAAGAAGTGAACACCTCTGTCCCTGCTGGTGATTGTAGTGTACATTTACCACTGTCAATGGAGACTATCAGTCTCAGTTAAACTAGACAGTCTTCCATCTATTCCTCTCACAGACTTTCCAGATGATTAATCACTCCTGTCCTTCTTTGTAGTCAGTCGTCCCAGGCCCTACCGCAGCAAAGTAACAGAAACCGATTCCTGACCCTCCTTTGGGTTGCCATTGCAGAACATTCCCCTTTTAAAACCAAATGGTAAAATCAAAGCCTACAGGCAAGTTCACTCATTCCCAGCACTTCCCATTCTGAATAGGTTATTCTCAAATACAGCTGGCACAAACTCATTGACTGGACAATGAATGCAATTGATCCCGAAAGCTGATTTTATCAGTATTACATAAAAGAATGCACCATGAAAAATTGTATTCACAATGCTCCTTGACTAAAACCGCCATTAAATCTTTCTATTGTGATGCATTACCATTTGTAACTCACAGAGAGATCAAATTAAATATGGATTGTTGAATACTGCTAGATACAACCTCAGTAAACTTGCGGTACAACCAATGATCTTTCTCTACTACCTCTACGCCCTACAATAGGACCCCCCCAATTGTTCTTTAATAATGAAATTTAAAATACTTATTGCATATTAGATGTTTGATTTTACCATAGGAAGTGTTAAACTTATACATTTTCAAGATTCTCTGTTAAGCTTTCTTTTCTCCAGCTTTATACAATTTCTGAATCAATTACTAGAAGGTTCTGCCCTGAGCTGACTGACAGTTTGAGACCTGAAGTTTTTGTAGACCACGTTCACTGGGAGTTGATGGTTCCATTTTCAAAGATCCAAGTCAATTAAATTACTGTCAAAGGACAAGGCTTTGGATCACTTTTATATTTACAGCCCCTTAGGGAAATAACTTTCTAAATTACAAGAAGAAATCTCCACTGGGTTATCACAAGCAAAAATACTATTTAAAAAAGACTGCTAGGGGGGATATATGAAATGTTATGGAACTCTTTCAAACATACCATTGATATTAGGCCACTAATCCTGACAGTAACGCTTGCAAAAAATACAAATAAAAACAGACAAACAAACAAAACAAAAAACGGATCAACATTGTGCAGTGGGGAGAGTTTGTCCTAGAGCAACAAGAAGCCAGTCTACACTTGATGTAATAAGATGTCACGATCCGCCTCTGAAATTGTGACCCGCCCCCCCCACAATCACTGCAGGTTCAGGCCTGTTGTAAAGCTCAAATCCTGAACATCCCATGTGTCATCTCTGCCATCACGAACATATAAAAATGTGCCTTCAGCAAAACAAAAAATATAGGCATTGTGTGGCTACGAACATCTGTACGGTTTGACAACCACCCACACTAGTAACGTAACCTATTGCCTTCCTGCCTACACCGCAGGTTATGCATAAACTCTGTACACGCAGTTCCCAAATTGCCAGCTGCCAGCAATTAATCCCATTAAATGTACACATGGTATTTCAGCAAAATAAAGGCACTCTGAGCTTGGGTATTGACTGCGTATTGTACGAAGTTCAATTCCCCAGATCCGTGCATTTCATGTTCCTTTTCTGGCAGGATATGTAGTGCATAGGTACAAAAATGTACATTTTTTTACTTTAGTCTCGTAAAGCACCTATTTTCCTGATTTTATTAACTTATTTTAGGGTTAAGAATGACTTTAAAATTTAAGCATGTAATTTAAGCATGTAAATCAACAATTTACTTGTTTTTATCAAGGTTTGCATCTTCCTCAACGTAAAAATTCATAAGGGAAATTTTTTTCTTTTAAAAAGGTCAAAAGTTAATAAAATGTAAACAAAAGCATAATAAACAATTTAGTTAATCATCGTAATTATTGTCTGTTGCAGTTACTTTCCATCACCATGTTAAATAATAATTATAAGACATATATAATGTTGTGTTGAAGAACCTTTTGGGGAAGCCTAGTGCTACCCTCGTCACAACGTGAGGCCAGATTATACAACAAATTATATTTAAACTGTAACCATGAGTTGGATAAACTAGCACTTAGTAAATGTTACACTATGATTGACCTGTGTACGACTGTCCAGCGGAAGGAGACATTCATTAGCTGATGTACAACTTAGCAGTAAGTTCATTAAAAGCAAGTAAGATTTTTTATGTTTATGTACTATGGGTCTGCATAGGTTTTGGGGGGGGTACTTACAGGTTTGTGTATTAGGTTTGAGCACGATCAAATTGCTGTCGGTCATTTACCAGGCTTCCAGTGCTGATATGATACGTGCATCTGGGGATGGGGTCTCCCGTGTCAGTTTAAAGGGCGTGTGTGCATTTTCTCGGTGTGTTATGTAGTGGTGTTGTGTAAATTATTATCAGTTTGTATATTTATTTATAATTCTGGGAAAAACAAGAAAAAAAAATATATATATTGTTGCTGAATAACTCCATGATATAACTATGGAATGAGCACTATTTTATTCTTACAGTGCAGGTTTTTGTTAACATGTGTTTCCCCTGTGATTGCCTCATGGTGCAATCCAGGGTTATTTGAGCATTATTTAAAGGCTGCCATTGAGTTGATTAAGGTGAGATGGCGGGTTGTGTATATGTGAAGGTACATATAGTTGTTAGGTGTCGTAAAACCTGTTATAATTGCAGTAGTAGATACCCCGTGTTTTTTTTTTTTTGTAAATCAAATGCATGATGATGTTTAATATCTCTGCTGGCAGTTGACCCCTCAAGCCATACACAAGTCATTAAGAGAGTGGTATTTCTCCCTGCTGACATCACAGATTGCATCTGTTATATTTGTCATTTTAAGCTTGAAGTTCTGCTATTTTACAGTTTAATGGTGCCACAATCAACACACGGTTTTGTCCCTGAGCCCATCTGTAATTCCAGGTAGAAACCAAATCTGTGATCTTTCATAGAGACTTATGGACAGGGCAATTAAGTTGTCTCACTCAGAAGTCCTCTATCCAGTAGCCATCTCCATAGCAGAGCAGAGCAGTGGGCGCCCCTGGCCACCCATGCCCTCCTCCAGCACTTACAGAGCCAGACATCCCCCCATAAAAACAGACAAGACAGACAAATGATTGAAACGTAGGCCCTAGATTATGCAGCACCACTGGGCATACAATGCGCAAACAAGCTTGAGTAGTTAACACTTTTTTTGTGTTTGTTTTTGTTTTCTTCATTCAATCTCAGAACTGCCAGCTGATGTAGCCTTGTCTGGAGAGAAGGCAAGCGGGGGTATGTCTGACACTGACAAGCTGTCATATAAAACATGAATACTAGGAAGGGTGCTCTGCAAAGAAGTGAAGAGGCGGAGTTTGATTTATTCACAGGGGACTCAAGGTCATCTTAGAGAATGGTCAAAATATGTTTTTGGTTTATAATTAAATGGTTTTTTTTTTTTTTTGTTAATGATGCATGTCTGTATCTTTGTTACTACTTATTTTTACATAACGGAGGATATGTCAAATCCACCCGCAATGGAAAATATTAATGTTTGAACTGTTCAGAAAAACAAACTGCTTTGGGAGGAAACTCTATTCTTACTGTTTAGTAGTATTTACATGATTTTTTTGTTTTTTAATTGTAACATTAGAGAGAGAGTGGCTAGATTGAAAACGTTAATAGATAGTTATTAAATAGTTAATTGGACAGTCAGAGTAGCCTAACTGTTTGGTACTGCATGCATATCATGTTGGCGTTTAATATTATGCAAACAATATTTGATTTCTTATTAACAAATGAACAAAATACAATTTAAACAATATACTGTATGTGTATAATGTTGAATAGATATATTAATTATAGTGAATAGAAATTTCCTCTTATGTAAAACATTGCACTTTAGAATTATGTGTTATGCCTGACTAGACTGCTGTGTTAGTAAATCAGCATGTCAAACTGAAATTAAAAGAAAACCACTCAAAGCCTAACGTAGCTTGCAACCTTTCAAATATAAAAAAAAAAAAAAAAAACTAAAAACATAGACTGTTCAAAATGCAGTGGCATAGCATGGCACACCAGTGTTTGTTCTACCGTTTCCACTAATTTGTTTAGACAATCCTTTATCCATTAAATACATAACGGACAAAACAGCCTTGGTGAGAAAAGTGACAGAAAGTTTCTCCCTCTGACAGCAGATATGCCCATTACCGGATGTTTCCTCCAACTTAAGTCTTTCTAATGGCACAAATGATAAGCTCAAATTTCTGCAATCCTGAAAGGGTTCAGAGCTGTCATAGATGTTTTATTGTATGTATTTTCTCCCAATGTAATACATTTTGAGTGGCTTTACTGAAAATTTGACAAAACACTCTCAGTAATAAATCACTTTGTTTGTGTTCATTTCCAGTATACCTCCTTAACATTTACTTATTCTGTCAAGCATCAAACGCAGAAGTATACCCATGCCTACTCTTATTAGCCAGTGACAATTTTAGTAACTCTTTGTCAGTCTGTCAAGGTGCAGATACCCTGGGAGTATTATTTTAATGTTTTAATAAGCCTTCCAGTTATTTGCACAGTAGCACTATTGTTTTCATTTTTTTTAATAAATCCTGTAAATACTTATTTTCCAATATATACAAAGATGATACATCCTGAATTATATAGGTCTTCTCTTTGCAGTAAAATTTGTACCCAAAAAAAACATTTCACTCTTTCAAATAGCCCTCCTCACAGGTTTATGTACACCTCATTCTACATCATGCACAAATTATTCCACGTTGATGCCACCACTTTAAGCTCAGTTTATCTGTGAGACACAAATGTTCATTCACTCCAGGAGTGATCATGAACAGGGCATTTCACTGCATGTGTTTTTCAATGATATTTATCACTATTTTATTTGTATTGCCTCCCAAGTGGCTTGGTCAGTAAAGGAGCATGCAGACTGAGCTCTATAGGTTGGCTTCTGCAGGATACAGCAATATCGTTTGCCGTCTGTAACCGGGAGACCACAGAGGCAGCAAACAGTCAGCATAGCGCTGCTCAGGCTGGAAATTAGGAGGGCTTCCCTCGGCTCATCACTGATGGGAATATCCTGTCGTTTGCCTGGATGCCTGCAGGCTGCCAGGGCCATCAAGAGGGATGTGCTCTCCTCCCACTGGTGCTAGGGCTTTAGATAAACTAGGATTGGATTTTGGATTCTGGAGTTCACCCTACCGCAAGCTGCTATGCATTAGTGTAACTGCAGAGTGAAAAGTGGGGAGAAAGTACAAAAATGCATTTTTTTTTTTTTTGAATCAAATAAAAGATAATACCAAAAAGAAAAATTAAATTAATACAAAGAAAAAAGGAATAAAAAGGAATAACTAAATAAATGACCCTTTTCACCTCTTCTCCCCAAATTTACACTACACTCTCACCAACCTCAATGGAACGGCTCACCCTTCCCATCCGCACCTTCTGCAAACCATACAACTCAAGACCGAATTTCTAGACATACTGGCCGAGCTCCTACAACTTCAAGACCCCTCAATGACCCTGAGTTGCTTCACAGAGTTTATTACCCAAACCAATAAGAAAACTCTGTGTTACTATTAATGGTGAGAACTCGATCATGCACAGCATTATATCAGTCACCTTGAGGGCTTGTTCAACGTAGGTGATGTATCTGCCAATCAAGAATAATCCAGCTGAGATCATTTAGACTGCAGAAGTTATTCAGTCTCCTAAATTATATGCTTCCATCAAAATCATTGGCTGTAGCATTTTAAACCTAAGGCCTAATTTATCCATAACCTCTGGTCACCTGGTAGTCCTCCACATCCACCTACAATATCGAAGATATACTTTATTTATTATACCACCTGCATGGACGGATCTTCAGGTGAAAACCACGATCTTGGGGGCCCCAATATGGGCTTTTTTTGTCTGTTCAATAAAAGTGTTTCGTTCACTGTGCGTATGGGTACAATTCAGCATTCAGGAAAGTGAAAGGAATAGACAATTAACAAGACTTCCCACTATAGGGTAATATTAGGTGGCAAATTGTATTTCATACGGACTGACATGTCTCAGTTATGGATGTCAAACATGTTATCAACTACACATGCTAGGTGTTTTCATGGTCATTTACTCAAATACCATACTGTGTAGCCCTGATTTTGAGGAAAATAACATGAAAATGTAATTTTTTTATGGTCAATAAATGTAGAGTTACTTCTAGCAACTTGTAGTTGCTTTCTCAGACACTGCCATCTAAAATGTGAGCAACATTTCAATATATTTAACAGATAAATAATTATATGTCGATATACTACAAGCTAGTTCCTTCTTATCCTTTAACATTAACAATTGCCCTGCCTCTAAATGCCTTAAAGCACACCAGGAATTTGAATTAGATTTATTTTCCAAAAGTTAAAATGATCTCACTTAAAATCAAAGGTGCATTTATTTAACGTGATAAAGTGATAAAGTAGATTCATATAGTCTGGCACATATAACTGAGAAGATACAAGAAGGAGCTTGTCCAATTACCTGTGAAATTTACAGGTATATATATTATATTTAAATATAAATATTTAAAGGGTGCATCAGTGGTACAATTTCAGATACAGCTCAAGAAGAACAGCACAACTATGAACATTGAAGGAGACCTAACAATCAATGTATTATTTCAGCCTACGGTGTACTTGTGCATCATAAATTTAATCAGACATAGAATCTGGCATCTTGGCATCAGTAATCGGCTTAATAACATATTTCAGTCTAAGGTGGAGCCCTACCTTAAAAGTTCTGATGAAATATAGCTGGCCCCTGCCTCTGGCAGGTACTGCAAAATTGCAGAAAATTGGCATGACGGCTTAGCAGAACTCAGCTAACTCAAATTATAACTTTTTTTTTACACAGTAGTTGTTTTTATGTTATGCAGCTATTAAATTTAAATCAACAAATCATTTGATCATCAATTGATCAATCAATTAATCAAATCTAACTCAGGCATTGCACTGCCAGGTATAGATAATTTAGATTTTTATTTTATTTTATGAAGACTTTGAATTTACTATAACTGTGATTTTATTGGCTTTTGAATACAAAGTAGAACATTTCTATACTATATACAATTACTATCTAAACTTGGATATAACCAAGCTTTAGTGATCTCTATGATACTTTCATAATCCATCCATTTTCTGAAACCACTTACCCGATTCAGGGGTACGGGGGTGCTGGAGCCTGACACAGCAGTCACATGGTGCAAAGTAGGGAACACCCAGAACGATGTCCGTCATACTACTATAACGTTTCCTTTTCTGATACACTCTTCTGTTTCATACTTTCCCTTGCAAAGATACATGTCACAAAAATTAATGGGATTTGAATTTGGATTTATCTAATGAAAAAATAAGCAAAATAATATTATATGATATAATAATAATATAGAAGCAAAATATCACACTCATCTTTTAGCTCTGATTTATTTTGAGTACACCAGAAGGTAAAATAAAGGCAACAACTTAAAATTAAACATCCAATGAGTCCAATAAAAGAAAGTAAGTCCAATGAGCTCTGCCCCTTGAAAGAAACAGCTAGAAAAATAACTGGCAAACTTTATAATCATCATAATAACGTTTATGAAAGGCCATCCCACTGTGTAAAATATCCTGGGCCTAATCTAGAGGCTAATCAAGTCCTAACCATGACCGGGGGTAAAGTTGAAGTCATATGCTGACTAATGAACACAATGAGCCCCCGTTTAAACTCAGTTGGGAACCTCAGCCAAGCAATATGCACTCTTCATAGCACAGATATTTACACAATTATATGTTCCTGTAGCTCAAGCTTTTGAACATGTGTTTTAAGGCATAATAGCAATTTTATGAAAAACTGAGTCAGTCAGAGAATAGCAATAAAACTTTGGCAACCAACTAATGACACTTTACCTATAGAAATAAGATACTTACAAAAATAGAACGCAATTACAGTTATGTAAAATGGGATTAGAAAAAATGGGACTGGGTTGTCAGAGGTTTTATTTTGTCCCAGTTTTAGTCAAATGGAAAGAGCATATTTATAAGAATTCTTTTAAAAAATTTTTAATGAAACCATATTAAG
Source organism: Hiodon tergisus (assembly GCA_025775045.1). NCBI lineage: Eukaryota > Metazoa > Chordata > Actinopteri > Hiodontiformes > Hiodontidae > Hiodon > Hiodon tergisus. The sequence continues at coordinate 2,389 of JAOVYW010018446.1, read as the reverse complement.
TGAAATCGAGAAACATACTGTTTTACAAATAACCCATAAAACCTTTTATTTTATATTATTTATTATTTTGTCTTCTTGGTGGGGTGTCAGGCGCTACACTTTAAACTTAACACCGGGCATGCATAATTCTCGTTATACTGCAAACGTGTATGTCGTGGTTTACATTATACCCACTGCCTGACCTTTAAGTGTTCGAAACGCATTCATTTTTCCCAACATAACAAGGCGTTAAACGATTCATTGTTTCACAAAAGCAAGGTGCTCTCATTCCTGCGGTATGCTGTCATTTAAATTGGCATCGTAAGTTTTAAAACGTAACTTTATAATATTGAAACTGGCAACAACTCCGTTTTTTTCATCATTTAAAAAAATATATTTTTATTTTTCCTGTTCTCTACAGACGAGGTTGTCAAAAATAAGTAAGACAGCAATAGTACCTTTTTAAGAACTGACATAATGTGCCTCAAACGAAAAATCGCCAGAAGAAAGATTTTCTCACGGTGCTTTTGCTCAAAACACTCTTAAATTATTTTCATAATAAAACTCCACACTATGAACATTTCAGGGAAGACATCTATAAAGTATAAGCATCTAAGTATAGTAGAGCAGTAAGTAGGAGTAGTAAAGTATATCAATTTGATTTGAAGAGCAATTCAAACTAGCCGAATTTGGACGCTTTAAAACGGTGGCTGTCGAGTAAAACATGACTATATTACTGGAAAACAGATATTTAGCTAAACCGAAGAGACGTCCCTGTGCATAAATGGCCATTTAAACCGAAACATGTTAAAGCTTCCAGGGAACACGGTAATAGTAATAACATACTAGAACACATTAAACTTGGTTTAATTGGAGTATAGGGCAAACAACAGTGACGCTACAGTCGTAAATATTACTAGTACAGTAAATCTTACCCAACGTGAAGTAAGGGAGTGCAGTATTGTCGAGGTCATCCAAAACTGAGATTCTTCCAGGTACATCTGTCCTAACGAAGAGTAGAAGGCGAGACTCCCCTCCTCCTCCAGACACACTCCCCGAACCTCCACCAGTGAAACTGAACTCATTTTCCCGAAGCACGGGCAGTGTAGACACGGTTACTGTTTTAATCTCACACAGGCTGTCCACGTCGTTTTCCTTTTCCAGCTCCGCGTCAAGCATCCCTGCACCCCTAAGTCTTCCTATGGTTCCAGTTCCTGTCAGCAGGACACCGAGCAGGACGATTGTATTGAATCTCGGCATCACTCTGCTTGCCATCCCGTTGCCTGCGCGCAGCTTCTCTGCTTTGAGTTAGATGCATGAACACCGTGTGAGCTTATACTACATCCCTTAGTTCATCCTGCATGTCTGTCCAGAAGGCGGCAGTGCAGGTGAATTTAGGGAAGCCGAAAATATTCTGCTTATGTGTGCGCGCCTCCCTCTTCATGTGAGTATGGTATCCAAATATGTATGACGTTTGAGAAGTGTGTGATAATGAAAATAAGAAAAAATTATATTTTGTTTGATTAATATGACGTGTTGTTTCACTCAAGCAAAATAATAATAATGATAATTTTGTTTAGGTACGTTATTGTAATTTAAATGTAGTAAATTTTAATACAGAAACTATGTTTCTAATTGTGGAAAATTGTGGAACGTGTAAAATAGGAAGTAGGCTAAAGCTTACGAAAAGTGGTAGTAAGTTAAAATGTGTGCAATGCAAGGTTTTAAAAAAATAATAATATATATATATAAAATAAAATCTAGGACAAAAAAAAAACACCAGCCCGGGGTTAAATCTCTGAGTTGTATCAATCCACAGGATTTTGTTGTTGTTGTTGTTGCTTGAAGCAGTTATCGGAATTACCCGTATGTGGGCCTATTCACTTAAACTACCTGAATTGAGCAGTGACTACTTGGCAAATGAAAGATATAATAAATTAGTATTAGGTCTAATTAATTGTAATGTATTGAATGTTAGTTACAAAGTGTAACTATAACTATAAATGAGTATCCATGTTTAGCGTGTTTTGTGTTCTTAAAATAATGTAATAGTGCTATGTTATTGTTATTGTGGCAATGGTCGGTAAACAATGTTAGGTATTAGTTAATGCCGCTCACCGCGAATTAGACTTTTATACTGTTAATGGACAATAATTGGTCTGTGTAATTCTGGACATACATTATAGCCTCGGTGTTGCCTGGATCATTGTAAATAGGCTACAACGTTATTAGCATCACTATTTTCTAACCATTAAGCAACGAATTACACACAATCGTCATGTAGTCGACTAAATAAAATGCAGTTATCTATTGTAATGGGGATGGCTAGAAGTGCTTCCCCCGCCAATGGGCTAAAGCCATCCCCGTGGGGGCTGCTGGGAAGCCTGGCTCCCGGGACTTAAAGCCTTGT
>JAOVYW010018417.1:13511-34569 GCA_025775045.1 Hiodon tergisus | reverse complement strand
GAAATACAACACAGAATTAAAAAAGAGTTTAAATAGAATGACCACCATTTCTTATGTCGCATGTCCTGATGGGACCTGTGCCTTTACTGCTCTCTTCTGACATAGACTGTGCTTGCTAATGTTTAATGGAACAGGGTCAGGGTTTACCTTATGTTCCAGTATCGGTCCTGTTCTGCAAAGACTCAGACCTGGCCAGCTAATGTTTTAGGGAACAGGGTCAGGATTGACCTTCGGTTCTGTTTCGCAAAGGCCCTGTCCCCTTTCTAGTGAGTATTACGTTACCCAGGGGTTGGCATCACTTAGCTCCCAGTGGTTTTGTCTTCTGTCTTCATTGTCGTGGGCAGACCTGAGGTCAGTGGATATTGTCTCAGGTGTCTGACTTTAAAAATTGTAAGCTGTGTAAGTTATTTTGGGTAAAAAAACGCCCGCTAGGCAACTTGCAACTAGGTAAATATTTCATTGGAAGATTAGCAGGTAATTACTAGAAACGCAAACAGGGTGGCTAGTTAAGTGCATTTGTTATTAATGCACAGTAATCAGTTGATAATGTGGATCTTCTGTCTTATTTCCCTTAAGAGCTTTGCTAAGTACAACCGGAGTTCTATATGTAAATCGTTTGTGAAATGGAAAAAAAGAACGAAGAAACCAAAAAGGCATAGAGATTAATCCTTTTCCCACACGCAGCTTCGAACATCAATACTCAAATCGCTGTCCAGATCATTTGTTTGTTTGAACGTTCTGAAACAAACACTTACCCTCATCCATCTCCATGGAACGTTAGCACTTCAGGGTCTTAGCCAAATGTTTGTATCCGTTATGGAAAACAAAATTGCCTCTCGTCTGAAGCAAGGCAAGCCACATTCATTTGCTAAATTTCTTTTCTCACACATTGGATAAAGGAAACACAGCGGTCTGAAGCCACAGAGCGGAGAGAGGAGCAGAATAACTAAATTTAATGATCTCCTTTAAAAATCATCCACAGGCTCTTGGTGTTCAGTATAAATGTGAATCATTATTTTCTACCACTGACTCCAGTGTCAACTGATTTCATTTAAATGTTTTGAAATGGGAGAGAAAGAGCTCCTTGAAGACAGGAAGGGGCCACCCATGCGACCAGGGTTCAGTGAAGGTTGTGAATAGGTTAAGGGGCAGAGCCTATCCCTATTTTTGTAAGGACAGCTTGATATCTTTGTTCTGACTTCTAACAGCAGTGTGTGGATTGCGTGGGGCAGACAAGACAGTGCTGTTGTAATGTTTTACAGTTGAAAGTCTAGGAGTGCTGACATCTCCCTACTAATGCATGTCTGCACTTTTACACACTTGTCACCTGTGTATCACTGTATGTTACTGTACTTGCTTGTATCTGTGCTTGTATCTTCAGGATCCACTGGTGGTACAGAACGATCCGATTGTAGCCTGTAGCACTAACACACATTTGCTCTGGATGATGAGCACTGTATTCCTCCTTGGTGCCTAGGCAGTCGGATGTAAATGTTGGGCTTGGGATTGCCGGGCTCCGACAGGCTGGCAGTGCCTCCGAGTGGAGGTTTACCAAACGGCACTGAGCATCTTGTGCAGAGTGTGTAGCCTGCACAGTGTGAAAGAGACGGGTGGCTTGAAGGTGCCTGGATTGGAGGAAACTAGTCATGCTTTTTCACCCTTCCTCTGTGTGGCGGCGGGATTCATGGCGACGTGCCGAAATGCATCAGAACTATTCCAAAATTTGGAAGGAAACTAATTGTTGTTTGAGTAGACTTGCTCTACAAGGCCCATTTAGACCCGGAGTGAGGCTGGTAGAGGGGTTGTGTCTCTCTGCCAGTTGAGCAGCAGGTTGGCATTGATTGGAGCTGAGGAGGCCATGAATGGTATTACCATTCACAGCGGGTGGAAGGGTAACGGGGAGTCTGGAAGTGTTAATGAGACATGAGTACAAATCAGGTTTCCATCATACCCTGGTTCCTCCTCTCTGTCCATACGATAATAATGTTTATTACCTTTTACTTTGTTTGAGAACAACCAGGATTATGTTCCTCTGTTTTTATCACTCTATTTAAGCACATCCATGGGAATATTACTCTCGTCCTCTAACTGTATTTGAGAACATCTATGGTTATGTTCCTCTTATCCTCAGACTGTGTTTGAGAACATCTATGGTTATACTCCTCTTGTCCTCACACTGTATTTGAGAACATCCATGGTTATGTTCCCCTTGTCCTCAGACTGTGTTTGAGAACATCTATGGTTATACTCCTCTCGTCCTCACACTGTATTTGAGAACATCCATGGTTGGGTTCCTCTCATCCTCGCACTGAGTTTGAGAAATTCTATGGTTATTCGCCGCTCGTCCTCACACTGTACTTGAGAACATCCATTGTTGGGTTCCTCTCGTCCTCGCACTGAGTTTGAGAACATCTATGGTTATACTCCTCTCGTCCTCACACTGTATTTGAGAACATCCATGGTTGGGTTCCTCTTGTCCTCAGACTGTGTTTGAGAACATCTATGGTTATACTCCTCTCGTCCTCAGACTGTATTTGAGAACATCCATGGTTGGGTTCCTCTCGTCCTCGCACTGAGTTTGAGAAATTCTATGGTTATTCGCCGCTCGTCCTCACACTGTACTTGAGAACATCCATGGTTGGGTTCCTCTCGTCCTCGCACTGAGTTTGAGAAAATCTATGGTTATTCGCCGCTCGTCCTCACACTGTACTTGAGAACATCCTGCATTCTGTTTCCTCTCTTCATCTTCCTGTGTATGAGTACATCCTGGCTTCTCTTCTTCTGCTACCCAGTCAAAAGAGATTCCCTTTTTCCCTCCCTCCCTCCCTCCCTTTCTATTTGCTTCTCTCTCTCTTTCGACCCTGAGGACACGACGCCTTGTCTTTGCACGCGTTCAGCAGTTTGCTCACTCTCTTAGTTTCCATGGCAACCACCGTCCCCGCTCCCCGACTGCGTCAGAGACCCGGTCTGTGCCCCTGCACCCCCGGTGAATGAAACATAATGTGCTTTCAGACAGAGAAATCCAAAAAACAGGAAATGTTCTCATCAAATTGTTTGAGTTTTTTTTTATCTACGACGAATCTAAAATTTATTTGAGGTGATTATATCAGTAGAGATGTGTTTGTGACACAAGTCACAGATGTCGAGAGCGTGTTTAGCATATAAGTGTGATCACACTCTACTCACTGCTGTCAGACACACTATAGTCACACGACAAACACTAAATTCGCAAAACAAACACTACAGACCTACTGCTCTCAGACACACCACGGACATACTGCTCTCAGACACACCACGGACATACTGCTCTCAGGCAGACCACGGACATACTGCTCTCAGGCAGACCACGGACATACTGCTCTCAGGCAGACCACGGACATACTGCTCTCAGACACACTACAGACCCACTGCTCTCAGGTAGACCACAGACACAAACTATTGTTCCATGATCAACGCTTGTCACACTACAAGCACTACAGACCCATGGCCCTCAGACACACTACATTCACCCTAAAACACAAGAGACACAGTTCTCTCAGACACACTGCAGACACACCACCGGCATACTGCAGAAACACAGCTTTCAGACACACTAGAAACACCCTGCAGACACACACTTCTCGGACAAACTACAGACACTGCTTTCAGACACACTACCGGCACACTACCGACACACTACCGGCACAGTACGGTGCTTTTCTAACCCAAATGCTTTTTCTCCAGTCTCTACATGATTAATGTGTGTGCGGCCATACCTAATGTCTTTTTACTTCAGCAAACCACTGAACCATTGCTGTTGACACAGTGAGTATCAATCCTCGCAGTTAAAAACTCTGTGAAACGGGATGATTTCTCATTTTGCCCAAAGAGCAAATGCATTCTTTCTTTCTCCTGGCTCCCTCGTCTCCCGCTCTCAGTCTGTCTGTCACAACGAGGTGATTCCAGGCGGATAAGAGAGAGCGTCAATGACCACAGCGGGCCTCTGATACAAGAAACATGAATCCCGTGCTGAATGAGAACCCTTTAATGGGAATCACCTGGTCGATACGACTGAACGCGTTGAAGAACGTGAGCTCCAGAGCTGACCATGCTGCTACTTTTGTTGAAGGTTGTTATCTATGACAAGTTTTTTTTGTTGTTGTTGTGTAGTGCACTGCCCGGACCATGCTTCTAAAGGGAATTGGTTGAGCGCCTAGGCTCTGCTGTAGCAATAAATCTTCACTCAACATGGTGGACAGCCGAAGTAGCTGAATAACCAACACTGACGGGCGGTTGTTGAGGTCACACAGTCACCTTTTCAGCTCACCCGATGAGATAGAGATGTGTTCTCTCTCAGCTCCTGAGGATGCTGGTTAGATGGAGGAGAGATCCACCCAGCACATCAACGATTGTGAGTGAAGTAGTTCAGGAATGCTCTCCTGTGTACTTATCTACAACGATGGCGCTTGAATAAGAGCGTGTGTTAAATGACTCAAATGTAAATCTAAATGTAAAACCTGAGTCCTTTCAGCACGAAAGCCATGTGCAAGGCATTTCAGTACAATACTCACGCGAAGCACGTCAGTACAGCGCTTTTGTTTGACTGCCTTAGGCATTATGAGCAAGTTTTAATATCGACGCTCATACCAGGAGGTAGAGGTGCGGGGACACCATCAAATGGTGGGTCATCCACACACACACACGTGCGCACACGCATGTGCTCTTTCCCACTAGTCCACACACAGTAAAACACACAAATGCTCACACGTGTGTTTGAAATCCTTCTGTGTGTCAGGGCAGTCCTGCAAGGTTGGTCTCTTCCTTTGTTCTCCCTCCTGCCCTGGATGCATGATTTCTAATATTAAACACAAATAGTCATAGCAGGGCGTTTGGTCTTGCTACACTGACACTAGCTTTGTTGAACACACCACAAACCCCTCTGATTCCGTATGATTCATATTCATGACTACATACTGTTTGGTAGAGGAAAAGTGGTAGTGTGTCCCGGAAAATTACTTACTGGACTACTGAGTATGTTAATCTGCTCAATAAGGACGGGACATGCACACCAACAGCCAAACTAAAAACACAAAAACAGTTCTCTCTGGCATTCAGAATGAGGAGACTGGGAAAACACAGTTCTCACTGGTATTCAGAGTGGTGAGACTAAAACATGTGGCTCTAAACCACTGTTTGGTTTGTCCCATAGCCAGTAGCAGCTTAAATTTTAAATCTTGTTGTTTTTTAATCACTTTTGTTGTCAGCGTTCTCGCTTCTCAATAGGCCCCAATATTGGAGCTATAAACTGGAGTCAGATAGAATCAGAACTGCAGTCTTTTTCGACACACTGAACGGCCACGATAAAGAGCCGTGAACCGGCATTGCTCTTGCTTTGAGCTTTGATAATTTCACAGAGGCTGACATTAATAATGGATTAATTAGCTTGTTTTAGATCTTATCTTTCCTCGTAAGTCATTTAACATTTTTATTTTCTGATAATCTGATTGAGCCTTTCCAGTATACATGTATCAAGCATAAAGTGTGATTTTACGTGTGATCGGAAACTGCTGGGCATTTAGGATTGATTACGCTGTCTGTGGCCATACACAGCGGCAATCAAAATGTGTTATCAGTGATTGGTGCTGATGCTGCCCATAATAATGCAGGGATCATTGATGAAGATCAGACTGGACCCAGCTTTAGAGACCGGTGATAAAAGCCCATACAGCGTTGTTTCTTTGGCCCTGGGTTATCTTATCCACGCCAGTCAGCTGTTCCCTTAAATGTAAAACCAAATACTGTATACCTCCTGGTAATCTGTTCCCACATTGAAAGCCTAATTGACAAAACACATAAGCAGTATTTACAGTTATTTACAGTGTATTTGCTAAATATGTTCTTGACAGGCGTGAAAAGTTTGACCGTATTCCTTCTCCAAATCAAAACTGAACTGATGCTTGCTTGCATCGTTGACCTCATACGGCCGGGCTTCTGTTTTGCTGGAGGTTTACGTCACAAAATGGCATCCTTTTACATGGAAATCTGGTCTGGTCTGTATCTGCCTGGAAGAAAAACAAGTGTACCATCTCACACATGCGTCCAGAGACGAGTGCGTGTACAGAAATCGTACTGTAGGGAATGCTGGGACAGTGTTCCTGTAGTGTTACTTTTCTCCACCCCTGTCGCTAAGTGTTTATCGGTGCACTGGGCAGCAGTCATGTGGGAGAGGGCTCAGAGGCATCGGAAATCTTATTCAACTGAAGATGGAGAGAGCGAGAACGTGTTTTATACGTCTCTCTCTCTCTCTCTCGCTCTCTCTCTCCGGTGCCCAGGTGACGGTGGCGCTGGGTCTATTAAATCCAGCAGGAGCACTGAAAGCACAGAGGATCGTCCTGGTGGTGAGATGGCACTGCCTGGGGTGGTGGATTAGTCTGAAAGGAGTATGGCTTATTGGACCATAGTGTGGAATCTGAACTGAGAGGAGAGCCTCAGTCTCACTAAAACTAGATAGAGAATAGTTACATTATTGAAAGGATTTGTAGATGGTGGGCCTTTTTTGGGAGGATGCTGAGCTTACTGAATTCTGTGTTTTTCTAGTCCAAGGCCATATTAGATTCACATATCTCCCAGAGAGGACGGTTAAATTTTGCGTGTGTGTGTGCATGCTTGTGTGTGTGTGTGTGTGTGTGTGTGTTACTGTGTGTGTGTGCGTGTGTGCATGCTTGTGTGTGTGTTACAGTGTGTGTGTGTGTGTGTGTGTGTGTGTGTGTGTGTGTGTGTGTGTGTGTGTGTGTTTGTGTGTGTGTGTGTGTGTGTGTGACCCGCCTTTGACCTGACTGTGGAGGAATACTGGGCCACAGAGACGTGCTCCTGCCTGGGAACATCTCCGCTGATGAGACTAGAAGAACCAGGAGTTCAGATCGGTGATGGAGCTGCTGCTTCATATAGAGGAACCATATGGATCATTTTTGTGTGATGTGAATTAAGTAACTGGGTAAAGACATAGATTAAGATATTAGTTCATAGGTACGGTTGTATCGTCTAAATCAGGTAAAGAATAATTGGAGAAAAACCCTTTAAATACACTGTTGAAATGGAGGTTGTTGGGAATTAGTCAAACAGATTTTTACTGTAGGGTTGGGTTGGGGCTGGTGTGCTGTGATCTGGAAATCCAGAATTATTTTTCTGCTTGGGCATTTCCACTTGGCTCCCTCTCCCTGTGGAGTGCTTGCGAGACAATGGATTCTTGAACCTGTGTTTTTCGCCCATCCTGCCTTTGACCTTTGAAGGTAAAGGTCCGTGACTGTGGACACCTGGGCGATCTCTGATTACCCTTATTAGAGGCCACCAATTGACTATTTTGCATATCCATAGCCTTTCTCTGTAAAAGCAGGTAAATTCATTTAATTTAAAACCTGTCCAAATGGCTTAGAACACCTAGCATGCAACGTTATCGTATCAAATTCAGACAGAAATTGGATCAGAATGTGGAACTTTAAAAAAAAAAAAAAAAAAAAAACATCCTACTGGTATCCCCAGAGTTCAGAATACAGAAAGTAGAACTTTGTTTTATCCAAACACAGGGTATGGATGACTGAACTGAACTGAACTGGTTGGAATAACTGTATTTGGTGAAAGATTGATATGGTGGTGACTGAATGATCGTCTACTATATCACTGTCCGAAGGACAGGGCTTCTCAGGCCCATTCTGAAGGAATTGGCCGTGAAATTTTATTGCCCAGGGGTAAATGCATTTCACAGGTCATTAGAGGGAAAACACAATACAAACTGCACCCATTTAGAAAATCACATCAAGGTGTAATCAGCTAATAGTACCATAACTCTTAGGGAGGGCACTGTAAAAGCAGCCGATATCGATTGGACTGTCAGCCACAGAGAAGTGCCCTCCCTCCACTCGGAGGAACCAGAATTACTGAAGCCCGCTTGAGTTGGCCACAGACAGTGATGTTGTAGTTGAAAAGGCACTTTGAGTGGGCTAAAGGCCCGGGTTGCTCTGAATCTCTGGGGGATGTGAAGATGTGGAGGCCACGCGCGGATGCCTTGGTCCCCCTGTACGTCTGTCTCTGCCACAGGCCGCTCGCTGAAAGCATTTTTACAGTCTGTGCTAGATTTGATCTGATTCATATATACAAGGCACTGCTTGCCTTGGCCTTGTTTTCACTCCATGTATTTTGCCATAATGGCGTTGTGAGTCACTTTGGGTAAAAATGTCAGCTGAAAGAATACACGTAAAAGGAATCCACATAACTTGAGTGGTCATTTCCTAACCACACAGAAGCTAATCATATAGCTTTTTGAAGAAAAACTGGATAAAGCGAGACAGCTTTAGGATCTGAGTCACAGCCTTACGTTTGTGAATGCGAAGGAGCTGGGTTCCCTAATTCTGTGTCACAACGGTACGCCCGATGTTGTTTCCTCCCTTTCAACAGCCCTTTCGATGCCCCTCAGACCCAGTTTTGCTCTGTTCTTATAAAATGGGGACAGGAAACCATGTTCCAACCCTTTTCCTGGAATGCCAATCTTAAATAATCCTCTGCAGTAATTTAGCATAACAATTTAGCGATTAAGGGTCGAATCTGGAGGAAATCATCTCCTGCACTCTTGCTTGCTCATGTGATAGAAATCTCTCTTGAATTATGAGTACATTCAGCCAGAAATAACAAATGTTAGGGCAGCGTTAGAGAATTTCATCTGCAAAGTCGGAAAAGCAAATGTTTGCCAAATTGTTTCGGCACGAATCATGGGTTTGACTGTGAGCAATTTTCTGTTTTCTCTAGTGTGAATATTTGTATTCTGCCTGTACAGAGCACATATATTTTAAAATCTATAAAACAAACTTGAATTTGTGTCCTTATCTGGGGCGAAACTGTATTCTCTCTCTCTCAACACTGCCAGTAGTTGGGGCATATCTCATGTGAAAACTGCAGGTTTATCTTTCTTATCAATGGGATTGCCTTAGAATGCTTTGTGGGACAAATAAGATTAATTTAACACTAGTGTTTTTTAAAATGCATTTAAAAAAAAGAAAATATTAGCGTTAGTTACCACGTGGATACTGACCAACGGCAGTTTGGGCTGTTCAAGGGGTAAGGCCTCTCAGTGCTATATCCTCAATATTATTGGTGCCCAAATGCAGATGTAAGTCAGTTCAGTTCAGCTGTTCAGCTGTCTGTTGTTTCTATGTTTCTTCCAGACCTCCACAATAAAAAGATCATTGCATAATCTGACGTTCAGATAATGGTCTGTCGAAATGTCAAGTAGCAGTTTGTGTTCTGAAATATATATGGGGTGGGGGGGGGATTCCCTGAAGACAGCTGCCAGCGTGATACCAAGGCTCTGAAGTACACAGGCTGCTTGTAAATAGCACGCTGCCTCCCATATCTGCTTAACCTCGCTGTCAGAAACCCTGTTCTCTCGGGTCCCACATCTCCATCAGAATTCCCGCCCTGGTTTATTTGTTACTTCCGTTTATGAATGACTGGAGGGACATAATACTAAGTACCAATTGTAGGTATGTACTGAGTTTGAGAAAAGACTCAACGCATTCTTTTGTGTGTTAACATTATCACGGTCCTAACCACACCTTTTTCTCCAACTCTATTCGCAGTGATGACCATATGTTTGAGTTAACCAAGAAAATCTCAAAATTAAATACAATAATTCCCGTCCATCTTCTCACCCGTCCTCTTCCTCTCGTAACTCTTCCTCCTATCTTGTCTGATCACCTCCATCCTATTTTCCCTTCAGTGCTCATTTGAAAACTACGAAACTGTTTTACATACAACATACATATGAGGCTGCATATTCAATTAAGTCTCCTTTAAACAAAATATTCAATCCACCAGTGGGCTTAATCTAGGCCTGTGAGATGATAGGCCTACAAAATCCAAGCTGCCAACACTTAATATAAACACACAATATAATACCCTCAACAAGCAATGTTTTCAGCCAAAACCATAACTGAACGCCAGGGAGGACAATCCAAGCAGGCTTTTCTTTAAGAAAAACATTACACACACAAACACAAACTAAGTGAAACGGAGCGATGTGGACAAACTGATTGATTACATTTTCTCTGACACTCGCCAGGGAGTAACAGTACCTTGCTGCCAACCTTCCCAACCAAAAACTCACTCACACGAAAGCCTCATCCTTAGCCACACGTGTCAACAAAGGTTTAGCAATCTGGCTATATCACAGTTTTCAATTTCCTCAGTGTCAGAACCACTCGCAGAGCAGTTAACAGCTGGATGGGGACTGTAGACCACTGTTCCTATTGGATGGTGTCTTGGGGGTACATTTAGAGTATGTAATGTTTTGAATGTTTAGCAGTTTAATGGAGTTTTTCCAGCAAAAAAAACGACTAAATGTAGCCTTGGACACTGTCAACCTGAATCGGAACCCGGTACCTTAAAATTCACTCCCGGACTGGGTTCTGGGCAGTTCCGGTTGTATCAATGTGTGAAAACACAAACCAATGTTTCATCCCTGTTTGGGATACCAGGCAGGTGCGCTGTCACACACAATAAAGAGCCAGCAATCCCAGCTGGGTACTGGACCCTTGTTACCAAATGTGCAGGGAACGCTACGCTGTTTGTAAGGAAACTGTTTATAGCCCTGCTGGAAAAATAGTTTACTCCAGGAAGCCTGTTAGCCTAGTCGCTGCATGCAAATCGATGTGATGGCAAAAGTGGCGCTTTCCACTGTCGATCATCCTTCCCAACGCAATACAGTCCGTCTTCTTTAACAATGCACTTCTTTTACACACAGGAAGGTCCTAGAGACAGCGAAGGGAACAGTTGTGTTCCTCCTCTCCAGTAATGTACAGTGTTTCAGTACTAAATGAAGTGATTCCCGGAGTGTCTGTGTGCTGTCCGTCCCATGGAGGCTGATCTGATGCTGGATTTTCCCTGCGGCTGACTGACAGTCATGACCCAGGTCCAGTACCCAGGCACGGAACCTCGCTGTGTTTTCATTGTGATTCGTGGGCCGGGAGTGACAGTATGAGCACTGGGAATGCCCCAGCTCTAGCAGCACGTGGTTGTCACCACAGTGTTTACACAGTGAATAATTAATGGGCCATCCCTCCACTGCTCTACACTCCTAACACACTGCGAGTTCACTGTGCACAGGCCTGATCTTCTAAATAAAAACAATAGTTTGGCAATGAAATAGTTTTCTGTTGTACTGTTTGTACTGGTTGTAGGGAAAGAGGAAAAAACGGAGTTGGACCTAAAACCCCACTGGTGCCTTAAAAGAGCTTGCCAGCTGGATTTTTCCTCGTCTTTCTTTGTCTTTTCCACCAAACACTCCCACTGATTGGCTCCATCAGGAAACTCATACAGGGAGGGGTTCTCTCCTAGTGTCTAATGAAGCGGAGAGGAATGGATGCTAGCCAGAGGCCACACAGAGAGTCCAGTAGAGCTAATTAATCCACAGTATGTGCTGCACAATATCCAGGGCCTGCTCTGTAGCCCCTCCATTACAGCTAGACTTTTACCAGAGTGACTGAGGTAAACGTACCTCACTGGAGAGGGTGAAAAGAGTGTCTCAGCTGGCAACCTAAAAATTGGGTCTGTGAGCGTTGGAAAATTCCAACCTGCTTGTTGCTCTGGTGGGTTCACTGTTGTCGTGTGTTTGCGCAGGACTGGGCCATGTTAGATTATTTTTGCCCTTTTCAGCAGTGTTGCGACAACGGTTGTCTTAATGTAGGCCTGGGCCAAGATTCTTCTATACTTGACAAGGTTCGGTCTAGTCAATTATGTGTATATGTTAATATTTCTATTTAATCATATACAGTAACTTAGGTCGAAAGGGTACTCTAGAGTTAAATTATTTAAAGTTTCACTCACCCAAAGTACCCAATAGGGGGCTAGGCTCTGGATAAGCTATGCAGAAGTAAAGTTAGCTTCCATTTTGCTTATACACTCTTTAAATCCTCTTCTGTTTAATTTAAGGAGTAAATATTTGATATGACGCGAACATTACCTCGGTAGATATGTCAGTTTTTGCGAAAAGTTATTTTTAATCTATAGAGCACCTAACAATGGCCGTAAACCTTGGGTTAGGCACCTTATTCACCCTTGCAAATAAAGTGGGTGCGGGTAAAGCAGCAATCATGAACAACTGGAAACCAAAAAATTGTGCCGGGGGTGGAGGTCTGGACTGCATACCACTTTGGAGCATGAGATAACGGTTCTGAAAGAGACATAGGTCAGCAGTGTGCCATTTACCGTGTACCCAGCAGCAGCCGGCCGGGGATTTTGTGTCAATTGAACGTTCCCACGGTCCGACACCCGTCCTTTGTCCAATGCCATAAAGGAATGGTTGCAATCCGCAGCAGAGGGGATCACCGTGCCGTAATCCCCGTTGTTTCCTGTCACAGATTAGTGCATTCAGTAAACGTCACGCTTTAAAACAACATGACAGATGAGTGCCTGTGAATGGCACTCATTAAGAATGCCTGCAGATGCATGCTGCAACGTGATGTACCCACCGTTCCTTATGAAGAATTCAGAACGGAGCCCGCCTGGAAAGGAGGTCATCCCACTCTGGAGAGATCTGACTTTCGGTTTGTGTCGGCACTAAACCCGTGGAGGGGCCCAGCCCAGCAGGACTGTAGGCTGCAGAGTGTGACGCTCTGAAAGGCTACATTAAAGAAGGTTTTCTTCTTTCAACCCCCCCCCCCCCCCCCACCAACACACTTTTTATGGTCAATTGCTCTAGCATTTTATTTTAAATTGCTGGAGAGAAGTGCTTTGGTTTGTGATGAGAGCTCTCAGACTGCGTACTACACAACGTCAAGAAGCAGATGTTTCCTGGGGTGTTAAGTCCAAAACCTGTTGAGCACACGTAAACTCAGTCTCCACCCACACACACTGGAAGTGGATCAGCTGGAGAAAAGGCAGAAAACACACACACACAAACACACACACTGGAGCTGGATCAGCTGGAGAAAAGGCAGAACACACACACACACACTGGAGCTGGATCAGCTGGAGAAAAGGCAGAACACACACACACACACACTGGAGCTGGATCAGCTGGAGAAAAGGCAGAGCACAGACACACACAGACACACACAGGAGCTGGATCAGCTGGAGAAAAGGCAGAACACACACACACACACACTGAGCATGTTTTTCCTTAAAAGACCTTTCCACGTAGTGGTGGTTTAGAAGAATGATACCCGGACAGTCACTTGGTTATACTGTGGAGCAATAGTCTCAGGGATTGTACCTCGCGAATACAGAGGCACTGTTCTTCTCTGTGCCCTTGTGTGCACAGACTGCTCTACAAAACATAACAAGCAACATCTTCGCACTTCGGCTTTGTCTGTAGGGAATGAGTCTGACTCTGACGGAGTCAAGGAAAGTGAACAGTCATTCTGTTTAGAAGAATTTGTGGGTTTTTCGTTGAAAATTATGTCTTTTGATTATCCTATAAGATTTTGACCCAGACGTTAATGTGAGGTCGGGCGTATAAATGGAGTGTGCCACAGTGGTGTGGGGTAGTGGTTTGTGTTTGTGGTTTCTACTCCAACTTTACATCGCTTCCCTGCGTACCAAACATAGAGAGCGGCGTAACGAACAGGGACCGTCCAGCGAAAAACTGCCTGAACAACGGAAGGATCTGCCTTCTGTGCTGGAGCGCTAACGTTGAGCCCGTGTAATGGATTAACAGGGGTGGCTGGACTCCCTGCACGCTCACTGGCTCCTCTCAGCGACGGAAAGGAAAACACAGCAAGGTCTAAGTGGCCATAAAAGCAGTGAGGGGTCAAAACCAGATGGTCTTCACTCCACAAGAGCTATCGCTTTACACTCATTAACTCATTCTGTCGTTCTTATCTCAGCTCTGAATCACCCGCAGCTTCCTTTGTGCACTCACATCTGGGTGACTGCCACTGGAGCTGATCTGAGAGCCTGTGTGTGTGTGTGTGTGTGTCTCTCTCTCTCTCTCTCTCTCTCTCTCTCTCTCTCTCTCGCTCTCTCTCAATACAGAGGCACAGTTTCTACACAAGGGGAGGGCAAAGGCAGATTATTTTTTTCCTTGCCCCGCCCCCTTCTGTGAGTCAGTCTGAAGATGCGACTGAACCCGTCTGATTATGGTTAATCACCCGACGCCTCCCTGTTTGTCGGGGGGAGATGGTGCCGTTTAGTGACGGCCACCTATGCGTCTTTTCCAGAACTTTGGAGGCTGTGACCTTTACCTTAGTCGCTCTTGCGTACGGGAGAGTGTAGAGAGGATGCTCTGTAATGAGTTTCCAGCTGAATCTAAGTCAGGAGATGAGCTGTATAGAGGGCTGAAGAGCCCAAGATGTGCATACAATATATCATACTGTGGCCTGGTGGGGATTGTGCACCTGGGACCAGCGCTCCTCACATACATCATACACAGAACCAGCCAGTTCCCATCTAAAATATGCTCAGTGAAAACGTCCATCCATTCAGCTATTTCAGGCCGAGCTGGCGCTCACTGGCGCTGCTTGTTGCCAGAAGTGCGTGTACCTGCCCCCGGGGCTCCCGCGACCCGGCGCTCGGGCAGCATTTTTGCCCCTGCATTATTCAGAACATTGCATGTTTAGGCATCTAGCCGAAAAACAAGCCGCTCCTGTCCTGACCCATTCCGTGAGACAGCCATGGAAGTGTCACCTGGGTAAGCCCATGCGTTACTGCATGACACACATCCGGCCCTCCGGCTGAACATTTGTGTCTGATGGATAATATCAGGGGGGGGGGGGGGTTGCTTCTTGCTAGTTTTTTTTCCCTGCATTAAAGGGGAACCCAGAGATTTGAGCTGCAATTTACCCTCCTCTCATCCATATCCGGCCTAATCCAACAACCTTTGGTGGCGGAGTTCGGCTGTCTTTATAATGAGAAATACTGGCACAAAGGGAAGACAACTAGTGACAGCTGAAAACCAGCTGATTGTCCTCTAGGGCAGAGGCATTCAATCCTGCTTCTCGGGGGGCCGTAGTGTCTGCGGTTTTGCCCCTCAATTAGCTTCTGACTTCCTCCTGTAAACACCAGGTGAGGTTATTTAGAACCCAATTAATGACTCCAATTAAACAATTAAGAGGTGAGGTGGAACCCTGCAGACACTGTGGCCCACGATTACCAGTATTGAGTACTTCTGCTTTAGAGTATGAAAAAGCTTGTGTGACTTAGTCCAGGGACACATCCACGGAGCGTTTGTACAGTCACATGCATCGACCACAAGATGTTCCGGGCCTGAGTATTTCCTCCGTGATCTAGAACTCCAGCCTGGACAAGCAAGCTGCGACGGTGACAAAGGGTTTCTCAAGAGATTCACGCCTCAAGTAGCGCCGTCCTCCCTGGATGGCTAATGATATCCGCTCCTCGTTACCGGAGGCAGTTAGTCAGTCCGCCCCCACTGTTACCCCTCAGCCTCATGGCTCCATGGCCTGCTACTTGGGGGAGCAAGGCCCCTGTAAAGTGGGAGAGAGCTGAGTTTGCCGACTGTCTCGCCATTATGCTCGGATATGTGCTGTCAGGACCCTTGTGTTTCCTGTACCGGGTCATTTTTACATCCTTTCAGACGGGGTCCTGCATAACGACGCACACTGCAATTTGTCTTCTCCCTAGACCGCGCCGCTCAGAATATATCCCTTGGCTTTATTCTGTTGGAAGTTGTTTTTTTTCTTCCTCTCTCTCTCTTTTGGCCTTTGAAGCATTATCTATCACCAGGGAGTAATGGTTTCATTTTGTGGGGAAAAGGGAGACAAACTGATCTCCAAAGGATTTTCCAGACGTGTTCAGTTTGCCATTGAGTCACACCAAGGTGTGCGTGTATGTGTGTGTCAGAGTGCAGCTCTGGGAAAGAGGCTAGTTTCAGTGTCTAACGTGCACTGGTAGTCCTGTCCTGGCCACTTCACTCATGTACCTGCTGTGCGACCTGATTAAATATGACAAAGAGAAATACAAATGGAGGAATGGAGTGAGTTTGTGCCCTGTGCTGTGTGTCCCAGACTGAAAAAATCCATCTCTCCGTTCTACACACACTCCTGCGATTGAGCTTAGAATGCCTGGGTGGACTTTTACAACCAGGCCTTGTAAAACGCGTTCAGCGTATGACGAGGAGTTAAACCATGAGCAACAGCTCATTTTCAATAAAATATGGATACACTGGGCTGCCATTGGGTTAATGGAAGCCTGTAAATGACAGAGCAGCACGTCGCCTCACCAGAGAGACACCAGTTGTCCGGTTACTGAGACAAACGCTAAAGTCAAAGACACCTCAGGACATGATTGGAGAGCAGCTCCACATTGACATGCCCTCTTGCATGTTGTCCAAGGCTGGGCTAATTGACCAACTGACTCAGCCAATGAAATGGGAACATTTTAGCTGCCCCAGCAGAAAAAACACCTCCATGGTTTCTGTTGGCTTTTCACTGTTGTCCAAGAGTCCAATAGCATGTTTCACATCGCAACGTAACTGTTATTATGTGTTATCATTATTGAGTTGCTTAGAGGACCCCTCGTCCATCATGCCTGCCCTCCAGTTGCCCTCCAGTTGAGTGTGTAATTAATTTTATTCTTTTTGATTTACTTTACATAATTAGGTCGTAAGTGCCAGGATTAATCATCGGACAAGTCATTTAGTTCGCATTCCATTAAGGGCTTTTGGTTGTCTCCTAAAATTAATATATTTTTGCACTATATGTTGTTTTTCTGGAGAAAAATAACTGATGATACAGATTTAGCGCCATTAAATCTTTTTGTGGTCTTACATTAAAAAAGTAAATAAATACATTTTTATATATATATATATATATATATATATAATATACATGCACACACTACTGGTCAAAAGTTTTAGAACACCCTTATTTTTCCAGTTTTTATTGAAATTTAAGCAGTTATGTCCAGTGAATAACCTGAAATGGTAAACTGTAAGCGGGTAAACTGCCAGAGGGTTAAAAAAAAAAAACTGAAAAAATTGTGTACATTTCAGAGTTATACAGAAAGTATGTAATGGGTTAACAACTTACAGCTGTTCTGCAGCAATGGTAAATTCCTACAGGTGTCCCAACATTTGTTGATTACTTACAAACCCTCTGTCTGTATAAAAGCAGTGTTGGAACAGACTGTGTTACTACACCCTCCTAAGCATTATTTGGACAGTATTGTACTGCAGAAAGTAGTATATTGCTCTCATAATGACGAGGAAAAAGGAAATTAACAAGGGAAGACAGACAGACCATTATAACCCTTAAAAGTGTAGGTCTTTCCTTTAGAGAAATTGCAAAGAAAGCCAAGGTGTCAGTGAGTACAGTTTCCTACACCATCACTGAGAGCTGGTTTGACAGGTTTGACAGGTCGAGTGGCAGTAAGAAAGCCATTGCTAAGATGGCTAAATAAGAAAAAGAGGCTTGTCTGGGCCATGAAGCACCGCCAATGGACTACTGAAGACTAGAAGAAGGTCTTATCGACCGATTAATCTAAATGTGAAATCTTCGGGT
The DNA here is from genome assembly GCA_025775045.1 of Hiodon tergisus. Classification (NCBI taxonomy): domain Eukaryota; kingdom Metazoa; phylum Chordata; class Actinopteri; order Hiodontiformes; family Hiodontidae; genus Hiodon; species Hiodon tergisus. Next base: position 17,086 of record JAOVYW010018417.1, on the reverse strand, counting down.
CATCACGCAGCCTTTTTGTACGCCGTCGAGTAGGCGAAAGGATGGTTCCTTGGTGTGTGACTGTCAAACATGGAAGAGGAAGCGTGATGGTCTGGGGCTCTTTTGCTGGATCTTTTGTCCTGCAAAATTGTGAATAATTTTGTATATATCTATACAGCTCTGGAAAAAAATTAAGCAATATAAGCAAAATTATCAGTTTCTCTGGTTTTACTATTTATAGGTATGTTTTTGAGTAAAATGAAAAAAAATGTTGTTTTATTCTTTAAACTACTGACTACATTTTTCTTAAATCAGCATCCCTACATGTATCATGCATCTATCTTCCTCTTGATCACATTCCAGGGGTTTTCAATGGGGTTCAGGTCTGGAGATTGGGTTGGCCATGACAGGGTCTTGATCTGATGGTCCACACCTTGATTGACCTGTCTGTGTGGCATGGAGCCTTGTCCTGCCTGAAAAACCTATCCTCAGAGTTGTGGAACATTGTCAGTTTTCTTCCAGGATAACCTTGTACATGGCTTGATTCATGCGTCCTTCACAAAGACTAATCTGCCCGAATCCAGCCTTGTTGAAGCATCCTCCAGATCATTTCACAAAATCTCCACCAAATTTCAGAGTGGGTGCAAGACACTGTGGCTTGTAGGCCTCTCCAAGTCTCCATCTAACCATTAGACAACCAGGTGTTGGGAAAAGCTGAAAATTAGACTAATCAGAGAAGATGACCTTACTCCAGTCCTCTACGGTCCAATCCTCGTGGTATTTTGCAAACTTCAGCCTGGCTCTTCTTTGCTTCTCATTGATAAAGGGCTTTTTATAGCTTTGCACAACTTCAGCCCTGTCCCAAAGAGCCTGTTTCAAACCGTCCTCGCCGTGCACGTTACCCCAGCTGCCGTTTGCCATTCTTTTTGTAGGTCACTTGATGTCATCCTACGTTTGTTGAGTGACATCCGAATGAGTTGGCGGTCATCCTGGTCAGCGGAGAGTTGTTTATGCCCTCTGCCGGTCTGTAGCTTTGTTGTCCCCAATGTCTGCTGCTTGACCTTGTTCTTTTGAACCACTGTATTTGAAATTTTAAGGATGGAAGCAACCTGACTCTTATTGTATCCCTCTGCCAGTAAAGCTGAAATTTAACTCTTCATTTCCTCACTCAAAACTATTCTTTTCAACATTTCAACATATTTTGGCATGGTCAGTAGTCATTTTTTTATTCCAATTACTTTTGAGGTACTACTTGCACTGTTTTTGCCATCCAGCTAGTCCTACTGCAAGAGGATAGTGATGACCACAGCAGTGGTTTTTATACTTTTCCTCAATAGATCCTTTAAGATTTGGTTCAGGTGATCACCTAATCAGTACCTCATTAGGTAGAACGATAATATTGTTTTGCAGTACAGATAAGTGGTGAGTTTAAACGATAAGAAGTTGAAATGACATGTTGACTGTCTGATGCTGTGCACAGTTGAAAGCACGCTGGGATCTAGGCGATGTTCTTTCCCAGCCGCCCGTCTGCCATGCTGCGACTTTCTAAAGTGCTTTTGCTGAAACACTGAATTCAGCAGGTGACAAATGTGCGATGTTACCTCAGACAAACAGCCCAGACTGAAACAGAAAAGCGTACAGATTGTATTTATGGTTTCCATGCAACTGTACCCATGTACTGATCAAGTCTGAGCTTTTCCATCTACAAAGCGGGTTCTCTTTCTGTCGTTCTCAGCTGTAGCTCTGTGATGTGATCCAGAGAGTTGGTGAGTGGACCTGCAGTTGAGTGGCTGTGGATAAGAGCATCAAACGGGCAAAAATCTCCATTCAATCCCGATGATACATTTACATTTTTACACTGTAGTCATTTAGCACAGTATCCCAAGGCATACCTTTGCAAATATGAAATTTCCAAGGCACACAATTTTTGTTTTCAAAATACAATGATGCGTACATCCTCATAAATGTGAAATAAATTGTATTAAACCCTATGCTGCCCCTGAAACACAAATAAAAAATGAAAAATAAACTCGAAACCATGTTTTTAGCAAACCAAAACCAGATATTATTATTAATTATATAATAACTAATTTAAGTGCTTTTAAATGATTAATTGATGCTTTACCAACAATACAACAATACATTTCATTAAGAGCACCACTAAGGTCAACAAGGCAACTTCACACACACACTCACAGACACACAGGCAGACACTGTAGTTTTAAATTAACGGAACTAACGGTAACAAGACATACAGCTCAACTTAGAGGCAATCTCAAGAATAAAATGACAAACAATGTTGATTTTTAAACATTTCTTTTAAAATTTATGGAAAGTATGGCAATTTCAGCAGCTGGGCGACAGCTGAATGGGGCAACTGTCCAGATGACAGCAGTTTAAAACGAAAGAGATCATCAAAAGCAGCCAGCAACAACAAAACAGCAAACAATCAGCTAGTAACAACTAGACAAGTTTTATTGTGAAAAACATATTTAAAAAAAGACATTGAACAGAAAGAATGAATAAAATAAACCATATCAGAAACAGGTGTTTCTCATTTATGTCTGAGAGTCGCGCGCGCTCTTTCTATTTTTCTCACTCTCTCTCTCTGTCTGTCCCTCACACATGCTCACACACATACACACACACTCATACACCCACACTTTCGAATTGGCAACGGAGGCTTCAGTGACAGTGGCGTAAGAAAGTAGTTCTCCACACAAAAGCATTTTAGGGACCAAAACCTGAAACAATGTCTTCAGATGTGGCAACCGTGGTATCAGTTATAATCAATTATAATTGACTCCGGCCCGCTTCGCGTCATGGTCACATTACCACCTCAGAGTGTGCATTAATTTTCAAGAATTCAACGGTTCCTTACGCAAGGACAAATTCCACGGCACACCGGCCCACATCCAACGGTACACCAGTGTGCCACGGCACACCGGCCTACATCCCACGTTACACCAGTGTGCCATGGCACACCGTTTGAGAACCACTGATTTAGTAGGCGCTCTTATCCTGAGCGACACACAAATTGCCGTAGTTTAGGGGTTAAAGTGTAATAAGAAACTGAGCTACCTTGCCCGAATGACAAATACTGTGAGAAGGTGTAAAGACTAATGCTGCAAAGGAGAAAACCTGATATCAATAAACATGCATAAATTTACATACATATTAAAGGATCATAATATACGCATAAACATGCATAATATAAGCAAACTATTCTAGAGAAACCTAATCTAAGCATCGACAATCACAATAAGGGAGGGACCACTAGACGCCTAGCTGTGGAGGATCTCAAGGATCTGGTGGAGATAAGTATGTCGAGATTAGCGTGCAGAGGTAGCCAGGAGCTGATCCAGCAGTAGCTTGGTTGAAGACTGTAGTGATCCCACAGAACACTGATCCTTTACAGGAGGGTGGTCCCTAAAAGAACACTGATCATTTACAGGAGGGTGGTCCCTTAAAGAAAACTGATCCTTTACAGGAGGGTGGTCCCTAAAAGAACACTGATCCTTTACAGGAGGGTGGTCCCTTAAAGAAAACTGATCCTTTACAGGAGGGTGGTCCCTAAAAGAACACTGATCCTTTAC
>JAOVYW010018417.1:0-13411 GCA_025775045.1 Hiodon tergisus | reverse complement strand
AGGAGGATGGTCCCTTAAAGAACACTGATCCTTTACAGGAGGGTGGCCCCTTGCAGAATACTGAGCCTTTACATAAATGGAAAATATTGGAAATATAATATACAGGAAATATTGGTGTAAAAACATGGGCAATAGATCTTGGATAATACAGGCTTGGTCTCCACCCTTTTGTCCAACCTTTCCACCCTGCTCTTAGTCAGAACTGTAGCTGTGTAAATACATTAATATAGTTCCACTGCTCTCCATATAAATCGATATTTACTCCATGCAGTAACTTTTTTCACTCAAATTGAAAGCTTGGATTTTGGGAAGCAAAGAACATACATGATTATACTACAGATGTTAGAATTTTTATTTGGGGTTATTTTTTTGTAGAATGTTTAGCTGACTCTAAATAGAAGTTAGTAACCATGGTGATGAACATTGTGATAATTGAAGATTATCTTGAAAACTGAGCAAAAAATATGGGCAAAAAATATACAGTTTGTGGCTAAAATAGCTATTTCCCTGTGGGAGACAATGTTCTTTGCATGCAAATAAGAAAAAGCACGTAGGTGTATAGAGACATCCATTGTTTTACAAGGTAAATCAAGTAAATTGTCACCATGTACTACTAACAATAACGCCCAGGACAAGCTCATTCATTACATAAAACACTTATTTATTGTTTGCCATTTCAGTTTGGAACAAACCGCAGCCGCATAACTGAGAGGCGGAAAAAACTAATAGAACAAGCAGAACCATTAGGTTATGCATTTTAAAAAAAAGAACAATAGCATATAGAAACACAGGTGAATCACAAACCGATTGGTGCTTTGTAGCCAGAGTTGGAAATCCATAAAGGTTGACCCACAGCTCATTTACGAAACATTTTGGTCCTTTAAAGCAACCCCAGAAGACCCAGTGAGGGTCATAGCTAAATGTATTAGCCATGTGAAGTAGTGATCATTAACACTGGCTAGGACTCGTTTTTCTACACAGCGCTACTGCAGAGAGGCCCTGGTCCCTGACTGGCACGCAAACCTCACAAGCTAACTGGCTAGGTTTTGTTTTGTTTTGTTTTTGTTTTTTATCTATTGCGTCAAGTCAATCAGCGCCGAATGTTCGAGTGAGTGTTCAGCTTACACCGGGGCCGTAAAGTTGCACCCAAGGGTGATTTCATTTTTGAACAGTCGACTGCCCTTTGAGAACGGTTCACCTTAGTATTTAAATCGTGACAAAAAAATAAAAAAATTTCATGGAACCCAGCCATAATGAAAGATTAAATATCTCAAAGAAGAGAAAAACGGATCTCAACTGGTGACCGGTCCATAACTATTAAACTGACCCTGACAACTCAGGTACAGTCGGCTTTACTTTCTAGTCAAATATCAGTCTCATGCCGTTTTCTGTAAAAGCAAAGACACAAACTTATCTCCTTTTTCATGCTAAACCATTAACAGAAACAATTATTTTTTGTGTGTTTGTCGCTAAATTGCCATCTGAAGCATTCTGCCGTTTGTGGTCAAATGCAATTTTCGGAAACAAATGTAAATAATTACGAGAGCTTTGGAAATTGTGAAAAGTAATTTGTTGATAAAAACCATGAGAGAAAATAATAATAATAATAATAATAATAATGATTTGAGCTGATTTTACATTGGTTTACGCAGTGTACCATAATCTGCTTACTTCACAACGATGTGTGCCTGTCTGTTTGCCATGGGCACACACTGTTCCCGAACTTAGCTCTGTGGATTGGACTGAAAATTTTTAAATAATATTAGCAAGCTTTTGTCAACAGAACGAGTTTTGTCACTGCAGAGTTAAAGTTATTCTGCCTTGATGACCCTTCTGTAGGATTGAGGCTGACAGCGGTAGTTACAAACAGACCCCTCTATTCCTCTATTAATGTCGGAAGAGCAACCCCCCTAGCCGCAGGAAACAAGATCCATGGGGATGACATTGGCCTCCCATGCCCTCCCATGGAGAAAGACTGTCAGTGCTGGGTGCCAGGGCATCGTCTGCGCCAGGCTGCCACGGCTTCATAGCTGCCGCAAGGTCTTGGGCTCTGAATCACTGCTTTGGTACCCAGTTCCACGGGCTATAGTGGATCATTATTTTGTTACAGAGCATCCAAAAAGGAAAGAAAACGGTAGCGACAAACACACTCGTGAGAAAGTGTGCCGTCACTTGGGGATGAGAACGAGAGGATACGCTTTGTCAGTTTTTACCTATTGTGTAGGTCTGGGGGGTTTTCAACAGGAAAGCTAGATTACGGACCTCTTCGAGGACTATTGGAAATGGTGAGCCTAAGTGGATTATGGGAAATCTGAGCTGCCCCCCACACATACACACACACGCTTTTTTATGCTTTTTAGATTCTGACAAACAATTCACTGGTTATATGACAAAAAGTGTCAAAAGTGTTTGTTATTGTTTAAAACACTTTTGCCATTACACAATGCAAAATAATTTAATTGAACTGTTTTACCAAACAGCTCATTTTCTCGAAACCCGCCAACTGATGAGTCCACCCACCCCATAGATTTGATTTGGTTTTGTGTTTGACCACCTCTACACGGATAAAAATTGAGCTGTCCAAATATTATCTTTGAGCAACGCTCTCTATCAAACAACCAATCAGTCTCACGACAGCTTGTTCCTGCCACAATCTCATATATAGACGGAGCGCTTGGTAAAAAAAGAAATCCAACTGAATGGAGACTCGTTTCAGAAGATCACACGGTTCATTTATTACGCTGAATCAAACACTGCGCCACTCAACGTGACGTTCAGGCGGCCCTGGGGCGATCTCAGCAGGGAGCAGAGAGGGTACGAGGGACGAGCTGGGGAAGTTTAATCCGTCAGCTGCGCGGGCATTCAGGCCTCCGGCAGTTAGGTTTTCTAACCTGTGCTCGTTCAGCGTCTTCACGCATGAGTATACTCGGGCTTTGTGTCCTTGTAGTTGCCTGACCGCGCATTGACACAGATTAGCGGAGGTCTTTATCCCCGGCAATTTGCTGAGTGTACTCTACAGGGGGCAGGGAGAAGGCAGTGTGACTGTTTGCAAGTTGGAATACAAGGGAAGGCTTCCTGTGATTTCTTAGCCAAAGTACAGTTCTGATGGGTCAGTCTGTATGGATGGCCGGAAGGGACACATTGCGCTTGTTTGCGTGCTGCCGCTTGCTGTGGCACTTGTCTGCGACCTGTTTATTGTAAGCCTGACCATTAAGCGTTGCACTGTTCCACTTTGGGGTTGAAAGGTTTTTGTTTGCATGCGATAACGATATTCAGACCAGAAAAAAAGCCAAATGGGTTCTCATGGTTGATCCGAGTGGGAGCTGATGTGTAATCGTTGTGTGCGGGAGGGTGTAAAGTGTGTCTGTGAAAAGAATGGGTTGCACAGTTTCTTGTTATTTTTATAACCCTCCCCCCATCACTGCCTTTCCTCCTGCAGAAGGCTTGTGCATATGCTCATGAGTGAGTGCATGCGTGTTGTGTATGCATTGTGTGTTGTGTGAATGCTACGTGTCTAGGCAATGCTCAAAAAATAATCCTGCACAACAACTGAATTGATAAATAAATCAATTCTGTGATAGATTTGACAATAACCCTTTTCTGTGCTGGAACCATGTTAACGACGGTATATGATTTCATGGTTTTCCTTACTGTACATGCACCAAATTGTTTTGTCAGTAAACAAACAAACAGTAAGGAATTGTTTGTCTCAAAGAAACCTTAATTATTCTGAATGCTGTTGCACAGGGAGCACTCTGAGAGGCATCACCACGGTAACATGGGATGGAGCCAGAGCTGTGGATAATCACTGGCTGTCTCGCATTAGTCACCCCATGTCATGACACATGCATCTGGAATAAGTCAGAAGTAAGAACAGATGTAGCCTTAGGTCTTTTGGAGCACTCTTAGCCCGTGCGCCAAAAGCTAGCAAAACAGACAGGTGAAACAGAAGCACTGTCATCGGCGGCGATGAGCAGGATCCTTCTGGTCCTGTCTGCTGTATGCGCTGCTGGCTCCTGCAAAAGCGCACGCCTGGTCTGGAAAGATGGAGTCTTCAAAAGTGTCTGTGAAGGCTGACAGGACTCCAGTGGGGGCTTTCCGGAGCAGCTGATAATCGTGGTCACGCGTGTGCTCGGTGGGACGCCGCTCATCGTCGTAGTGGTGCTCTGCACAGGGGACTGGAAGCGCATCCTAAGTATGCCCAGACAGTGATTTGTGGTGACAGAATGATAACGTGCTGCTGAAAGGACACACTGTGAATAATCTGTGTAAGGTTTATTCCAAGGACTGAGTTTGCATGAGAAACGTGACTATTCAAATGGGGAATATGCTGAATATAAACAAGGGGGGGAGATGAGAGAGAGTAAGGGGGGGTGGAGGGGAAGAGAGAGAGAGAGAGAAAAGGGGATGCAGCAAGAGAGGGGGAGAGAGAGAGTAAGAGAGGGGGGTGGAGGGGAAGAGAGAGAGAGAGAGAGAGAGAGAGAGAGAGAGAGAGAGAGAGAGAGAGATGGGGGGGTGTGAAGCCACTATAAACTTTTATAAAAATATAACCATAAAGGTCTTGGACGTTTAGACCACATGAGCGCAGTTCAGTCTCCATTCTGACCAATAAGACCAATTTGTAGCATTCCCCTTCTGGCCCACAATTTACACATTCTGTCTGCTGTAATTTAAGTTTAATTGGTTCCCCTGGCCCGGGACTGCATGAGTCACATGATTAAGTGCGCTCTCTTGTTAGACCATCATCGAAGCACGGGCAGGAAAATGTTCTTTATGTCAGTTCTTCACATTTATGTTCCACTAAGGTAAATACTAGATGTACCAACACAATGATAAATCTTCCTTACAGTGTTGTTTTTTGTTAAATCATGTTGATGTTTGCACAACATCTCAGGTGGGGTCATAAAGATATGCCCCCCCCCCCCCCCATCATGTAGTTCACGACGCCTTGTGCAGTTTGTTACCCACCTCAGTTACACATGGCCCTTAGGGCTACATTTCTTCTACTTTGGGCCGGCTCCTCGGCCCACAACAGAGTTTCTACGGCAATTACAGAAGAAGCAAGTCCTCACTGGCAGCCTACAGGTGCCGGTAGCATATGGAACCTGCAAATTCCAGATCATAGGGCTCCATTTGGCCTGTGCGATAGCACAGAGGTCTGTCATCGCCTTGCCACAGTGTCTGGGGGGGGGTGCGCAAACAGTAGCCCCTTGAGAAATGCTGCACAGTGCAGACTCTGCTGCAGCAAGATCTTTAACGCCTCAGCGTGGAACGATCTCTTGGTTATCAGCAATTACAGCAATGTGGAGTATTTACTTCAACACTTGAGTTTTGTGCTTTAGCATAATGCAGAACCAGACACTGCACACTAGATGTGTTGTTGATTTAGCGCTAACAAGCAAATACAGTTATATTGCATAATATATGGAAGTTACCAGAAGTTATGTTAGATTGTGAAGAATAATGATGACCACAGTAGAAAAGGTGCCTCCTTTCCTAAAGCTCAAATTAAAGGGGAGTTGGGTTTCTTCAGCAGTGGAAACGTTGCCGTCTGACACACGCAGACGCAAGGAGTGCATTTCCCTCTCCGCAGTAATGTTGCATCACGGTGTCACAGCTCCACAACTGGGTCATTAGTCGCGCATGCTTGTGTTGCCTTAACGCAGGACACACAGAGCGCTAAGCCTCCGGGTGCCGGGAGCACTCTGACCACGAGCGGTGCAGGATTTCCGTGGTATGTTCAAACAGTGAAGGAACGCGTATAATAGGTTTGAAAAGTCAGGAGCAATGTCAAGGTGATTTGTCCGTGCGGAGGCCCTTAGGTATTTAAAGCCAGATGTAACAAATCAAATTATGTTTCAAAGTTAATGTTTGCAATTTTACTAATTTAATGACAATATCAATCTTTTTGTCTCTTTATTAAAAATGGGGATTCCTTCAATTGATTTTTCTAAGTGTTATTTTTTTATTTTTTTGCCATCTTATTGGAAAAACAATCTAAGCTCTTGAATTGTGGCTCTCTGGAGCCCATTAGCAGCAAAGTGATCATTCTTCTCCTTGTCTTCCAGGCACAACAAGGCAGCCCAGAGAGGGGGAGGTTCCTGGGGTGGATTATAACTTTGTAACTGTTGATCGGTTCATGGAATTGGAGAGAAATGGAGCTTTGCTAGAGAGTGGAACATATGAAGGTAAGAGGGAAGGTAATCTTCGGTGTGCTTTGATTGCTATAAAAAAATAAAAAAACACTAATCACATTCAGACTATAAATAGGATTTTATGGTCTCATAAAAAACTGTCTCGTGTATGTAGTCAGCCAGTGTTGTTTAAGATCACAGCCTAATTTAAAGCATAGCCTTGATGGCAAGCCAGGGTAATTTAAGTGGAATTATTTTCCTGGTGGTCTGCAGAGGGGTTTCCTTGGTAGTTTGGTTGGAGGTGGTTCTTAAGCCGTTTGGGTGTAGGTGTTTCCTGAGAAATTTGTGTAGAGGTGTTTCCTGAGGTGTCTTCCAAAGTTTAGGTGGAGATGTTTCTGAAGTTATTCCATGTGTAGTTTAGGCTGAGGGACTCCCATTCAGCCTCCAGGGATGAAGATTAATTGTCACTCATCACCACTTAGACTCCACAAAGACTCTTACTTGGGAAAAATGCATCTATGTGCTTATAATTTCAATGAATAACTCCCATGTCAGGTCACAACCCTGTCTATTCAATGTTTGAACAGAATTACTGTAGAGTGCTTCTGGTAATAGAAACGCATTCCATTCATCTGTGTCAACATAAACACAAACGTTTTATTGTTTCTATGAATTGTTTTTAGAGCAGGTGTTGACATTGGAACATGTTTTCTTATGTTTTATCTGTCCTCTAATACTTCTTCCTGTGAATACGAACGTAAACGGCATTCCAGCGTCGTTCTATGCATCTATCCTATAATCTGTCAACACTCACGTTGGACGTGACGTTGTGATGTGGCTGTATTTTACATCTGCTGAATTAAATGCAGATTACCGCAGATTAAATGTTCGGAAGGATGTTCCTTCTTCAGCCACATAAATTCGGCTCTTTGAGATCGTGATAAGATTCATAAATGTGTCCAAAAGAAAAAAAGAAAAGAAAAAATATATCTGAAGATTTGCTCTCATCTCCCAACACAGCAGTACGTCTGACTGGTCTGTTGGTTTTGGAGAGATGAACTGTCTAAAAGCGGGTTCTGCGAAGCCCTGCGCAAATCTCTTCTGATTTTCAGTGGACACCCCCCCCCCAGCCCCTGTGCGGCCGCAGGGCAGTGGGTAATGTAATGTACGTTAGATGAAAAAACAAAGGCGAGAAGGAAAGGGAGACCAGGTGAAACTGGCAGGTGTAGGCGATCGCCAGTGGGAAAAAAGCGCGAAATGATGCCTCTGAGCTGTCAATCTGGTGAGGGACTGAGATGTTTATCTACCCAGCTGAGGTAATTCTACCTTTGGACCTCCGGGGGAAATCCTCTAGTTTAGCTGTGTTATTTTTAGCTCGAGCTATGTTGCCGCGTAGGGATGCGACGTCTGGGAGCGTAGCAGTGCTGAGTGCTATTGCCGCCCTGCCGTCTGTTCGAGGGGACGTTTTAGCACCACTGAAAGCTTCGTCTTTGCACAGGTGAAGGGTAATTTCACCTAGAGGTTTGGGTGGATGACATCTCACCTGCCGGGACTGTGATCCCGCACCACGGAGCGAAGCGGTACCACGTGCTCGTCTGGGCGGGATGGCGGGGGGAACCCTTCAGCTCGACCCTCCCATTACGCTGTGTGATGGGCGAGGGTGCCTGGAGGGTGCCCGATTCATCTTCACGAAACAGAACAGGAATTTCCTCTTATCTCAGTCTTCCTTTGCTGTCAAAACTCAGCTAAACTCTGAAACTAGAGACTGAAGTGTTAAATCCTTCCCTCTCACCATTGCCTATGGGTTTAGCCTCTCCATAGGATCTGTGGTCTGTTTAGTGTTTTATATAAGTATAAATAATGTATTCTCCCCATTTTCCCCATTCTCTGAGTATGTTTTTCTTTGTCTCAAAGGGTCAGAAATACAACTAAAACAGGTTTAGTTCATAGCAAGCAAGAACTGAGAATTTTAAAAAGATATTAGCCAAATATTGCATCAGTTTGTTCAAAGTTAATGGCCTCCTTTTTTACTTTTTGATTAAGTAAATCGCTTGGCACCTAAACATAACTTTTAGTCATTTTTCAAATCTTTGTTGATGCAATAGAAGTGCCCACCACTGAAGCATACAGGAACTGAGCTAATTTAAATTTCCCCTAAAACCTTTTTGCACATTATATGGCACATGAAAGCCAAACCAGCATGTCCACAGGCCCGCTAACTAAATATCTTATCTCCCTTCCATCATAGACTAAACGAAATCATTCTACAATCCTGTTATCTGTGCAGTAGCCCATTATATTTAAAACAGATTATTGGAAGCAAAATAATTAATTTTGCTAGCGAGTAGCAGTTACAAAAAGCACCTCCTTTGGGTTTGACAGGATTGATTTGATAGATTTGACACTGAGTGACTGAGTGTTGATTACTCAGCTGGTAGTTTACTTGTTTAGAAGACTCCCTTGTTCGTGACGTGGTTTCTTCATATGGAATGGTAAAATGTGGGGCCACATTACCAGACCTGTCCAGCAATGCTTACACTCGCAGGGGCGTGTGCGGATCGTATCCCCAGAGTCTCTATGGTATCACATGACTCAAAGCACATCCCTGAATCAGAACAGCAGGCCTGATGAGAGTAGACTGTGGGGACACATTGCCAGACCTGTCCAGCAACGCTTACACTTGCATCCCCAGAATCTTTACGGCATCACGTGGCTTAAGGGCCGCTCCCAATCCGATCATGGGATGTGTAGAAGGTGGTGTTTGATGCTTAGCACCTTTATGCAGCTAAATGAAACAAATCAGGATACTTGTCTGTGCTCACAAGGCACAGCACCGGTGGTCCACATAGAAGAGTCTGTATCCTGGTCCTCAATCACTGCTTTTAACCAGACATTTTCTGATTAACTCCAATATACGTTCTAATAGCTTTTTTCTAGATACAAATCAAGGCTGTGCTTGATATGAAGTAAAAATGTCTTGGCTTCTGTTTGAAATAAAATCCATAACACGACTGAACCTGAGTAAGTATATGAAAAGATCATGAATAAGCATGAAAGACGGTTGCTGACTAGCAAAATGTGTTCTTTTTTTTCGGCTAAAAGCTGCTGGGGTGCTGGAGTTTCCATTTATATTGAAATTGATGAACGCAATTAACCTGATTATTGTGAGCCTTTCAATATTTTGAAATTAAAGTAATTTAATAATACACTATTTAATTTCTAAGTAAGACTCTCCTATCCATTAATGTTCATCATTCCCTATCAGTAAGAACACACACAGTTAAGCAAGCATTAAGAAATAAGCAAACATACACAGTTATTTATTCATTATTTTTATGCACCCTAATGCCCTTTAGTATCTTTGAACCTTAAACTTTTGGATGTATCAAAGGCCAATTTGAATGTAAGTTATCATGTCCCCTAGTGTTTAGTACGGAGTCACCTCATGTTGAATGCATTCCCATTCAGAACAGCCTCCAGAACAGCGTGTGCCACTGGACCCCTGGAAGGCTCACCTCCCGAAGCATGCTCACGTCTCACCTCCGGTTTTCCCCCCGACCCTGGTTACCGATTCCTGCTCATGTCAAACCCCAGGACGTTATTAGGAGCCCAGAGGATGGCTTCCTAAAACCTTAAACCATGATGACCTTCCATCCTATCTGAGCCACCCGTTCAGTCTGCTCTGTTCAACTGGCCCTTCAGTCTCTTGTAAACCACACCCCCCAATCGCACCTCTTTGGTCCCCATTGGTGGAGTGAGCTTCCTGCAATCGTCAGAACTGCTGACTGGCTCACAGTGTTCTAGAGCTACCTGTAAAAGGGCTGATGTTCTAGACTATAGTTACCTGTGAAATCAGCTGTGTTCTAGAATTACCCATGAAACAGGATCCTCTGAACACAGATATGTCTGAGTGACTAGAACAGCAGACAGGGGCCAACAGGGTTACCTGTGTTGGAGATAGCGGAGCTGATGTGTGTGTGCCCGTGTGTCGTGTGGTGTCTGTGATGTGTGTTTTTGCACTGGGGAACTGGGATATGCTCTGAGAGGATAAAGGAGTGGTTGAGATGGTTCTGTATTACATCCTCAGATCTTTTTTAATGAGCAGCAAACTGCTTGAAAGAAATAGAGCCTACAGCATCTTCAAGATTGTGTTTCTTCCTGTTTTACCTTATTATATTGTAAAAGGAAGAGTACTCTGAGACCTCTGTCTCACACTTAACCATTAAATATGTATCACTTGAAACGACAAATTAGTTCCCATATCAAATAAATTGAAGTTTGGTCTCCAAAGTTTGGTTTGCTCGGCTACTTGCGTTAATGTGGTCCTCCACCTGAATGACGGGGTTTGGCTTGCATTTAAGCATGGCGAGGACTTTGATGCAACACATTTGCAGCTGACGTTTTCCACGTGTTCTATGTCGGCCCCGTGTAGATAACTATTACGGCACGCCAAAGCCCTCGGCAGAACCCACGCATCTGCCGTTCAATGTGACAGACCAGATCCTGCCCGGCGCCCGACCCAGTGCGGAGGGGAAGAGGAAGCGGAACAAGTCGGTCAGCAACATGGAGAAGGCCAGCATCGAGCCGCCCGAGGACGAGGAGGAGGAGAGGCCCGTCGTCAACGGCAACGGCATCGCCATCACCCCAGGTCAGAGCAGCGGCATGGCAACCGGTTCACTTCGCAGCAAGTGTTTCGGCATTGAGCTCTTCTTAGGGTCAGCATAGCCACCACCGATTTCTGAACGCGGCACAACATTAAACCATTATTTTGTTTTAGTCGTCTGTTTCTAAAGCATAAACCTGAGCAATGTAGTAAAAGTATTCTGACATTTCTGGTAGGTGATAGCGGAGATGGAATATTTGGTAACCTTTTTTATACAGGGAAAGGGAGCTGATAAGACGATCGAAGAAGAAGCTCATTTCCAAATACGGAAATTACCTGCATGTTTTTTGGACCTGACTGTTTTTTGACACAGTGTCTCCGTGCTGCAGCTACCTATCAAAGAGGCAGGGATTTTGTCCTCTTCTGCGCAGGCAAGCCCTGGGAAATAAAGTGTCAGACGCTCCTCAAACAGAGCAACGGGGCTGAACGCGAGACCCCACGTCACGCTCTGCGGCCGACCTATCCAAGCAAAGGATGGAACGAAAAGACAAGGCTTTGAGCCGGGCAGATATCTCTGTTTTATTGATCTCCTCTCCCCCCCTTCTCTCCCGGGACCTCCAGAACTCAAAGCTTTATATTAGACTCTCAGCCGCCCACCCTCTGTCTCTGCAGTCTCTCAGTTTAATTCAAAGGTCCTTTATTGACATGACTGCACAGACTACTGCTCTGCAGAACTAGACAGACTAAATCATTAATACAACAGTAACGATGAAACAAAAATGTGATCAGTAATAGCTTATATAATGAGAAGATGATGATTGTAAAATCATAAAACGCATAATAATTGGAAAGTTCCTATGAATCAAAAAATTAGAAACAATTCCCCCACAATCTCCAAACGCATCTCTTACAGTTGCCCTGATGGCCATTACCCTAGACAGATTCATGTTTGTGTGTAGACAGGGTTGGGTGTCTTCTCACAGGAACCCTTTGCCATGGTGTTGTTTTCTAAAGAAATGGATGTTGAGGTTTCCTTGATCCACAAATGGACCTGGCCATTGCACTGGATGCTTGATACAGATGTCACAGCCCTGACAAGTATTTGCAGTGTCTGAGTTCTGGCCTGCTGAAAAGGCATCCTTTGTCACAGTCAGAATGGGTCTGAGAAAAGAGGGACAATTGTCCGGCCAATCCACAGGGTTTACAATAAGGCAAAACCGGGGACTATTTCTAGGAGAAGATAATGGAGATTGTGTGATTGGTAACCTTTATACTGGTAAAAAGAGATGACATTGATATCTGATTGCTTCCAGTCTACAAAAACAGTGTAGGACATCTGAGGTTAGCATTTTACAGCAGGGCTGTAGATGGCTTCGCTGGAGAGAGGACAGAGTTTGATTGACAATACCAGGGTGACTGCTGCACCATGTGATTAGACCTGGAGTTTTCTGATGCAGTAAGCAGGCTGGATCTAGTTGGGAAATCATAACCAAAAAAAACAAATGTGAATCTCTGCTAGATTTAAGGTCCTTGTTGGAGAGGGTTGGTCACACAAAGCTGGCTTATTTAAGGGATGCTGTTGGATAGGGAGTCCCAAACTTGGCAAACGATCAATGTGTGTTCTCCACAGGGCGTTTGATTATGTAGATGCTTACCTGCAGCTGCGCCCCTGCCCCGGGGAGAACATGATGGGGAAAATGGTTAACTGCAAGACTAAACGTACTAACTAATCGTTTCCTGTTACTGAAGTGTTACTGCAGGAACGGCCAGGTAGGATAGTTGCGTTGTTGTTTTTAAGGTTGAAATTTCTTTGCCTTTGTCGAAAGCCAAAATGTACAACAAGACAATAGAATAATCTCAGCCTACGAAAGGAACAGAAACATGCAGGACTATCTGGTCGAAAGTAAACTCCTGAGAATGAATACTTATTAACGAATGTGAAGAATGCAATCAATAATACCACATACTAAATTATTCAAACCTTAACAGCTATGAGTGAAAACAGTACGACATAAGGTGTGTGGGGGAAACAGGAAACACAGTCAAAACAAGGCTAGCACAACAAATTTACAACATAAAAATAAAAAAGACACCCACTCATATCCAGTAGCACACTTTCTGAAACGTGGATTACAGGCGCTGGCAATAGCAGGTACAGAAACAAACCCAAACTGGACACTAGAGGACAGAAAGAGAAAGGAGAGGGAATGGATCTTTAGACTAAACGCAGGATTCGTGCAGAGGGTCCTAATCACACACAACTGCCTGTCATTGGAGAAACACCCTGAACGACCGGTGCAAACTTTCTTTTCCCAGGTCCACAATCACAGAGGACAACTTGGAAACAGAAGTTCGGAACCTAACCCTTTCCCTGTTCCTGACCTTGTCCACAGAATCCAGCGAGCATGAAGACAAAAGCACAGATGTCTCTGGGGACACCCCACCCCAGTCCAGTCTGACCGAGCCCCCTGCCTTCGCCCCAGCAGAGGTCCCCAAGGACGAGGGGGAGCCCCCAAAATCGCCCCCCAAACCTGACGAGAATGATGAACTGGGTCCATTGCCAGACGACTGGGAAATGGCCTTCACAGAAAAGGGAGAGGTGTACTTCATTGAGTAAGTGTGACTGTTTATTACTATACTGACAGACAGGTGTACTTCATTGAGTAAGTGTGAC
>JAOVYW010018398.1:0-12502 GCA_025775045.1 Hiodon tergisus | reverse complement strand
GAGGTGGGAGTGCTGAAGTTACAGTGGAGCTGGAGGTGGGAGTGCTGAAGTTACACTGGAGCTGGAGGTGGGAGTGCTGGAGTTACACTGGAGCTGGAGGTGGGAGTGCTGAAGTTACACTGGAGCTGGAGGTGGGAGTGCTGAAGTTACACTGGAGCTAGAGGTGGGAGTGCTGGAGCTACACTGGAGCTGGAGGTGGGAGTGCTGGAGCTACACTGGAGCTGGAGGTGGGAGTGCTGAAGTTACAGTGGAGCTGGAGGTGGGAGTGCTGAAGTTACAGTGGAGCTGGAGGTGGGAGTGCTGAAGTTACACTGGAGCTGGAGGTGGGAGTGCAAAGGGCTACTCCACTCTTTCTTCATTATTAAAAAATCCTGTGGTATGTTTTTGACAATCTCAGAATTTGCTGTTCATGAATTATGTCTGATGTACAGTGAAAATGTGTCAGATGCTTATTAAAATAGCCTCAAAATCAGCTGTTTTATTGAAACTGATGATGGTTTAAAACCAAAGGGCATTGTTGTATTTCCTATGTGCATTTGTGGTTTATATTTTTTCAGAAAAATTGACTAAATCTAGGATACCTTTATTAAAAGGTCAATTGACATGGAGCATAACCAGACATACAAACACATTTCAACAGAATGTACTAATTAGATGGAAGTTGGTTATAAAAGCAAGTTTCTTGTAAATTTTCTTTCCAATAAGAACACAGTCATTGATAATAAATCTTTAAATAAACTGAAATAAAATAAAATAAATCTCTGGTTCCCAGAAATTAGGCAATGTGAACCCTTTCATTTGTGTATATATATATTTTTAGTTTCAAAATGCATGTGCATGTGCAGGGGGAGGCATTATATTGAAAGAATTCATTACAAATGCATGACCTTGCCTTTGAGCGGCCGTGTATTTTACCAGTTGGCTCTCTTGCTAAACTTCCTGGGCTGCGTTTCAAGGTGCTGGGATTCAGTCCAGGATATGACACCTGTGAGGCAACCCATTCCCACAGTCTGCATGAATGCATCCGGGAAACATGGCTTTGAGTTTACAAGGTAACATAAATTTACATCTAACTGCTCATAGAGTCGTGTATCGCAGCGTGTCAAAGTGAGACGAGGCCGCAGTCTTAAAAGACTTTAAAAAACGTTTTTTTTCCCCATGAACCTTAAAATGTGATAATAGTTTGTAACAGAGTAAGACACACTTTGTCATTAACTTTTTCTTTGTGGACCACTTGAACTAGGCCATGGCTACGTTAAACTGTCACGTACAAATGCTTGAGTTTCATCATGGCAGCTGTCCGTAGGCAGATTTTCCATTTTGAAAACGGGCTTGCAGAATGCGAACACCAACATTATGTTCTCCATTTAGGTGTTAGAGCTCCTAAAATTTTTCTGAGCTTCTGAACTGGAGCGCAGCGTCTTATAATGAATTATAACATAGTTAATTTATAGTGCACCTTCATTATTATACGATTGAGTCAGATTTATATAGCAACAGATTCTTAACACAGCCACAATAAATCCACTAGGCTTGGTTTAGGTACATTTCCACCTTTTCTAGACATTGCTGTCATAAAGGAAATCCATTCAGCGCTTGATCAAACCTTAATATGGTCGATTAATCTCCATCTTTAAATTACCAAGGAAAAAGAGCTGAACCAGCCCGAACCCTATCTCCCTAGGTCTAGATGGGCAATATGTTCTTTACCTGTTAGGACTGATCCTGCTGCCTCTAGCCACTGACTGCATCTTGTCCACGGGTCTGTACAGACAAGAACTCATGAAAACGAGCATATAAAAGCCCTGTCATTGGTAACAACTGGGGAACTCACTGTTAGTAAATAGGTACCACCTGGTGATTCAATAGGAAAGTAGGTGACGACACGAAAATGTTAATGTTGCACGGAAGGGTTTAAGTAAGTCCATCTGTATTTCTAATTGGCCTGAGGACAGGGACTATTTATATTATGTGAGTGTTCTGTCCAATTCTGTCGAGAAGAACTGTTCTGTTAGCCTGGATAGTATTTTATTCTATCAACGCTCCCACTCTTTACTGAAGCAAAATTATAACGAAAATTAAGATCTGGGTAATTCAATTATTGTAAATATAGAACTGGGGACCGTACAAATTAGAAAATAGTTGTGGAGATTAGAAGGGGGATTCCACAAAAACAACAGAGACCAGAACAAGATGTTGCAAGTTCTGACACTGCAGTCATTTCCAACAAGGAAGATCTGAAAGGATGCCAGAAAATACTAGCCTAACGCTCACAGTTCCCGCTGAGATATTTTTTTTTTTTGGAATACAGCACAACAAAAGATCTGTATTGTGTTTCGGTATACTCTGTTCACTTCATTTAAGACAGGGGAAAAAGAGAACAAATTTAAAACATGATCTGTCAATTTGCCAGGCTGAAACTCCAGGCGGGAATTTTTGTTCTTACGTTATTCTTGTTTTTTCTTTTTCTTTGTCCTTCTAGTTTTGCTATAATTATGTTCATTTGTTGATAAAATCATTGAAACTTATAACATAACTTTTGAGCAGACATGCTCATATTAGGCCCCAGAGGTCTCAAAGGTTGTGAATACTTTTAAGTAAGGATGTAGCTTATTTTTCACATTATTGACTCCTCATAAACTCCTTTGCAGTTGTTTCTCTCCCTGTCCCTTTTTGTGTACTAACAACTCTATTGTCCTTGTGTTCCCATGTGCTGTAAAATGTCTTAACTCTGACTCCCGGGTGCCTTCCAAGAGGTCTCAGGCTGATCTCAGAGCTGTAACTCTTTCTCATCTCATTCATCGATAGTGACCAGGAGAACGCAGCGACTGGCGGACCGACTGCAGGGCGGAGTTAGATGTAGCAGGTGAGGCTTCTCTCGGCTCGATGCTGGACCGCAACAGGCACCTGCGGTCGTGAGACGTGCCTCACCTCCCGTCAGCCCCGTATCGTCTGCGAAGAATAACAGAGATAAGTGGCTGGAAGGCAACTAGGATTCGAGGAGCTCCACCCTCCACCCACATGCATTTGCACATTGGAAACTCCGAACGGGGAAGAAAAAGGAAAAAAGTAACCATTTAACCCATAAACTCAGCACTACGCTATCTTTCATGGAGGCCGAACCAGCGTAGTTGGTCACTAATTATTAAAATGGGGCTCGCTTGATATGTATTCCACTAACAGCCAATTAAGTATTCGTCTATTTATTTGTAACTGGGGGGAAAAATCAATCATTGCTAAAAGACAATAAAATTCTGAATAATGGAACAACTGGGCTAGAAAACCATACTTCAGTGTATGCCACTAACTTTTTCACACTTCAGTACTAAATTGAAAAGCATTTTAGGAAGAATACAACCCTATAAATATCAAGACGCAAATTGTTCAAGATCACGCAGGTTTTAACTAGCTTTTGGGACTACTTCCCCCTACTTAGAAAAAACCCTCGGTAATCTGAACTCCACCCGGTGTGGGGCGCTAGGCAGGGAATACAACGCTGTTCAACCACAGAAAAATCTAATTGGCCCAATTGGCTCTGTTTTCTGTTCTTTTTTTTCTGTATAGAAAAAAGCTGTATGTTCAGCACTTTGTGACAATTCAATCGTAAAAAATATGCTATAAAGTTAAGATTGATGGATTGTTTGAAGTGAGCATTGTGAACTATGAATTAATCAATCCATGACTCAATCATTTGAGCACTGTCTGCATTGTGACAAATTTCACACCCAATCTGAGTTAGTTCTGGGCTGGCCAAATTAGTTTAACGGTTTTCATGATTTACTGTGGTTCTGATATTAAGACCAAGCCAGAGGGCTCATGAAGACATGAAATTATAGTTGGAATTTATATTTAAAAACTTCCATGATTGGCCGCAACTTGTGGCATTGCTATTAGATCTTAGGAGCTGTTGTGTCTTTCACTTCCAAAAGCAATACGAAGAATGTTAACCCGTGCGTTGATCAATTTATTAACTCAACTTTACTTGTTAAACGTTAACCACAAGTAAATCTCTGCTCAGGCGTATCACTTTAAAGCATTAGGGTTACTCCTCCGGCCCATCAAGAGAAGGATATGATCGCCTGTGACACATATTGTCATGATAAAGCATAAAGCATGGAAAGCTAAAATTGGTAAGGACTCCGCTTTGTATGATCCGGTGGACTGTGGACTATGGTAGACTGTGTTGCCACTCCCTCTAGTGGCCAGTCTATCGTAAATTGAGAGGAGAGAGGGATTCATAGGGATTGATTGAATCTACACAAGAATTGTTTTGCCTTTGTGTGGCCTGCTATCTGGTGGACATAAGGCGACAGATAGGAGAACCCATGGATGGAGGCCATCACATCCACTTTTGTAGTAATGCACTTCATTAAGATTATATACTGAGCAGCTGTTCTAAATACACTGGAATTCATATCCATATTCTGCAGTAAAATCTCCCCACAATACTTTCATTTCTCAGAATTGTGTTGTATCGACATTTTCAGACCCCTGCCTTTTAAACAGGCCCCCTTCTCAGTTTTTTTTTTGTCTTCTTACGTTTTTACTATACGGATTCTATCAAATTTTTGAATTTTTGATGTAAACTTTTAATAGCATGGCTAATGTTTTCCAGTAAGGAACTGAATTATTTAGCAAGCATTAAATGTAGAGTGCAGACAATCCAGAGATGAATGAGGATATGCTCTAGAGACAATTATCAAAAATCTAAAGAAGTAACTAATAGCTATTACTGACACAAGCCCTTTGGACACACCTACTCACTCAAAGGTTTTTTGTAAAACAATAGTGAAGACTTTAAAACGAATGAAATAACACATATGGAATCATGTAGTAACCAAAAAAATGTTTTAAAAAATCTAAATATATTTTCTTCCCAGAGTTAGAGTAACAGACGCCTCTCAACATCAACTGTTCAGAAGACCTAAATCAGGCCTTCATGGTCGAGTTGCTGCAAAAGAACCAGTACTGAAGTACGCCAATAAGATGAGACTTGCTTGGGCCAAGAAACATGAGCAGTGGACATCGGGATGGTGGAAAGCTCACGTATGTTTACCACCAAAAAGCATAGGAGGAGGTGTGGGGGCAATTTATTTGGTTTGCACTAAGTGGGACTATCGTTCGCTTTTCAACAGAGCAATGACTTTTGACTGGTGCTCTGTGTGTGATCTATATCTATATATATATAAACCGTCCCTGCCCATTGTCACAGGACCAAGTAGATGACTGCCTACAGTGGCCTGAATAAATAGGAGTTTTAGGATCTTAGGTAGGTAACCGTCAACACTGCCCGGTGACAATGGGCAGAAACGTTTAACATCCTTCAGTACTTTGTGTTCATAAGAACTGTACTCGCTGTAATAGTGATATTTATGATGTAAGTAATCCAATATGGCATTGTTTCCATCCCTCCAAGAAAAAAGGTCAATAACCCGGCATAAACAATGAGCAGAAATACATAATGTGATTGAAAACGTCCACAGCAAGCTACGAGGGTTTTATATATATATATATATATTCGAATTATCTTCTCGTACATTCTGCGGAACACGGCAACAACGCTGAAATGGTTATATTCCTCCAATTCGTCTGCCAGCCAAAACAGCGTTTCATACTTCGAAAATATTTTACTTTCCCCATGAATAAGTCCTATAGTTACAAATCGATAAAATTCCATATTTCAGTTTGCTGCTCGATTGTAAGAGCACCCACAATCAAAATGTAGTCATCACTGTCCGGAAATATACGACGCAGCAGAAGATGGTGTGGTTGCTTTTCCTGTTTTGTTTTAAAACCGTCCTCATCATGGGATCAGTGGCAGCCATTTTGTCACAACTTAAACAAGAATAAACATGTAAAACTTCTCGGCGTCTTAGATAAATAACGTATTTCGCGGTTTAGTATTGAATTCTGGATTTTTTAACTTCACCCATAAAACAACGTTAATTGCGCGTAGCTCAGACGACCAATTTCACCGACAATATTTCCAAAACGCGACCCATCAATGCTTTCTTTCACTTACAACTGCCTTGCTTTATAAATGGAATATAAGGGCGTGTGCAAGTGTTGGCTTAAATCACCAATGAGAGCAATGAATAGGTGGATCTATAGTTTAAAACGGGCTGTTGACAGTCTACTTGACTAATCCAAATTTACTGCGCGCGCAATTGAAGCCAATCACTATCCAGTCTCAACGATATTATGTTAATCTGGACAGCATTCTTGAATGGCAGGACACAAGTCCAATATAATGGGGACAAAAGGACATTAACCAATAGGAAATCGAATTGGGTGGATTTTGACAGAGGGGGTTGGGTGCGAGGTATCATGGAGGCTCAGTCAATGCGTAGCAGCCATTGAGGGTAGCCAAAGCCGTGGGGCAGAGCTCAGGAGTTTCGACAATTTTTTTAATTTACACTTTTTCCTCGTTTAAAACTTTTTTGGTATTTATTTTAAGAAATGGAAATGAAGAAGAGAATCAGTTTAGAATTAAGGAACAGGACACCAGCCGAGGTATGCTGTTGCGCCATTATTTATTTATTCAAAATTGCGGGGTGTATGTGAAATATCGATGGGGAGCTACGGCATTCTGTAGACCACATGGGCACGCTTAAGGATGCGATTGAAAATGAACTTGAAAGTTTCGGGCTAGTTAAAAGCCGATAACCATTTGATTATTAAAGCAACCAAACAATGCATCTTAAAATCAAGTTGACTAGCCAACTAGCAAGCTAATGTGTACATATATTAAATCACTCCCCGTGATGGCGATGTTGTGGTTTAGCTGGTTTAAATCTGCAATGGTATTATGGACTGCTCCGTTCTCCCGGGTGTATGATATGGAGTGTTCAAGGTTGTGCCGGATCTTGACAAATCGATGTTTTCAGAATTTCGGTCGTTGGTTACGACGGTCTTTGGAGAGTAAGACATTTCTCGATAAACGAAAAACCAGTTAAATGTGTCCGTTTATGCAAAAAGTCAATAACTCGAATTAAGTATCTCAATTGTTCTCCGAATTTGCTTATCTAGGTTGTGTTTTCTCTGAAATATTTAAACTGAAAACTTTAGGTGACCAACAAAGTTAAGCTGTTGTAAGATAATAGGCTATTCTATAGTTAACCTATTACTTAAGCAGAGCGCCATTCCCTCCAAGCTAGTACTATGGTAGTTCGTTTTGTCATTTCAGGTGATTATTTTCCGAGCTAGCGAGCCGTATCACGTAGATGCTCTGAAGAAGACGTACAGGTGAAGTTTAGTATATCCATTTGGTTCTCCTAAGTGCCCATTTTACTTTACCCTGTCGAGAGACGAATATTTATTTGCATTTGTACTTCAATAAATTATAAATAGATGGCCGTTAAGAATGCGGTGTCGTAAGTGTGGTTAGCTTAGCTAACACGAACCACGGCCTCGTATTTTACCATGTAGAAATTCGTTCTCGGAACACTATTGTAGACTGCTGTGATGTACCGTGGGGAATGGGGGGAGGTGACAGTATTTGTGTTGTCGAGCTGTTGGTCTGAGGTCTCCGAGGTTTGAAGGAAGTCATTTTGTTGGAGAGAACTGTTAGTACGTTGGATGGCTTTGCTGTCGTAACCGAGCAGGTTTCCCCCCGCTATAACCCACATATACCAGTATGTTTAATATATGGCTTCTCGTAAGCTTCCATTTGCTCAGTTGTGAGCTAAGTAATATCACTCTATTTTTTACATATTTCCGACATGCACTTTCTCGTCCATCCTAAACTTATGTGTAACCTTCGCGTCAACCTTAAGTAGCTAGGTAATTTAATTGTGTTTTAGGACCGAAAGATTTTGGTTTGTTTTTAAAATAAGCGGCAGCGGCATTGGTCTTCGTTGTCTTTCCTGACACGGAACAACAGTTACATCTGAGATTCTAATATGACTTGAAGGACTCCGGCAGATGGCGAGGGTGGCGCAGACCACCTCCCCCCTAAGAATGATTAAACCCCGTAGCCCTTCCCGCGCTAATGTCGTAACTTGACGGACGCGGTTCTTGGCTTTGATATTGTCTTCTAAATCACCGTCTGGCCGCCGTTGCGATCGTTATCTGTGTGTTACCTTTCAAGTAATCGTCAAGCGTTTCGGACCTTGTTATTTTATTATGATGCACCGAGAAACGTCACTAATTTTAATCCGTGACCGTTAATGAATTTGGGTCGAGTTCGAGGGGAACTATATTGTTGTTCCGAGGAAGTCGATTGGCGTGCACCTTATTTGAACCGAGTAGAAGCTAAAGTATTAAAACCCGTTTTTAAGACAATATATTTCTTTTAATTTAATTTTTGAATTTGGACAATACATTTTGACATGTGCGTGTACTCTCATTTTCGCATGAATTTAAACCCCTTGCTATCACCACGTAAGAAATTAAGTGGAATTTATGAAATGCTAGTTACAGCAGACATTGCTTGTAATCTTGTGCACTGGAGTGGTCGAAAAACCCAGTGCTTTCTGAGGAGTGAAGCTGAAATGCAAGTGTGTATATTGTAATTACTGTAACATCGGATCTGAATTCGTGCTGTAGTTCTAAAGTTTGGGGGGGAAATATAACCGATTTAGCAAAGTTACTATTCACTATTTTCGAATCCCATGGCTTAGATTCTGATGTTGAAAATACACTAATAAATCTCTTCTACGGGTTGCCCTATATAAGTGGAACCATTGGGACATACTAATAATTAGAAATATTTCTGGTTTATCCAATTTTCTCTGCAGAATACAAATATGTGAGAATAATAATGGCCAACATATTTTTTTTTTGTAATTTCATTTGAGGTGTTTGCTTGACACAAAATGTAATGTTGCTGCTTTGACAGGGACTATAATATTACTGAGATTTTCTGAAAGTGACTGACTATCACCAATATAACTAATCCATTACATTTGTATTAACCACACGTGAAAGTGTATGCCAGTGGGGTGGTCATAGACTCCAGCATCCTATATAAAGGGTCTGAGTGGTTGGATTTTCTCCTTAATTTGCATGTTTTGGGAATCGCCAACTGTGTTACTGTGTCTGCTCCCCACGCTGAACTCCACAAGCGCACGTCGAAACGGACTGTGCCAATAGACTCCTTCGCTCTCACCTTTGGGTCCTTGGTCATTATCTGCCAGCAGGTGACCTTGATAGATTCAAAATCTCCATCCATTCCACCACTCTATGGTACTGATGGGTGCCTTGTTATTATTCAGGCACTTGGAAGGCCCTTGCAGAGTTAATATAAATGTATCCGTTTGTTACAGTAACGTTTATATCCATTTTAGTCTTATTTTCACTATTTTGGTGCTGGTTTGTAGTGGTGTAACAATTAATTGCATCTTCATCTGTCAATATTTTCCATAGTTAGTGTAATATAAAAAGTATAACACTAACATTATAATAAATGAGACCTAAGGGCTATTTACCTGGTTAATGTATTTAATTTTAAGTACACTGATGTCTACATAACTTTAATCTGCTAAATTTATACTAAAACATGCCCCTCATTAAATTGGTATATTTATCCCCATGTTGGTTTGGGTCACGGAACTCATAAGTGTGTTTATTTTGCAATTAACTTCCATAATGAAGTTTAATGGAAATTAATTGCTTGGTCTGTGATTAAAAAAATCTATATATAATCACAAAAACTCCCCAAAATTGAGTGCTGGCTGTTGAAAACATGAGGTTTATTGAACAGGTGCTTTACCCAGGATTTGTTTTGTTTATCTATAATGAATTTTTAGAACTAATTGATGCAGTATTTTCCTATTCCTAAGTGTCAGTGTATGTTGATCTTTTAAACATTCTAGACATGGTTTACTTCAAATAAACATACAAGTTTTAGATTTTAAATATTTAAAATGTTATGAATTAGGCAATGCTTTCAAGGCCTAAATGTGTGTTTTCTGGTTTGCGCCTTTACAACGTTCGTCCCCAGAAAATAAGTGTATGTGTGTGTATATATATATATGTATGTGTGTGTATATATGTGTGTGTGTGTGTGTGTGTGTATGTGTGTATATATATATATATACACACATACTCGCACACACCCTCTTCATCTCTGTTGATTTTAAATGGTCCAGCATTGCCTACTTGGTCTTTATATTCTAATTGCCTGGATGCTGTCCTGGTTAGCTGCTTACGGGCCACACGTACAGCTTTCTCTGTTAAACAACTGGCCCCGCTTCACCTTCCGCTTTCCAGCTCTCAGGACTGTCCCTTCACTAAGCTGCCCTGTGCCACGCACAGGATGGCCCACCTCTGACTGTTTAAGAGTACCCTGTGGAGCTACCCAGACCTTTTATTAAATGTCAGTAGCCAATCTTGACTCGGTTCCATGGAATATGAACTCCAGTACACGGAGTCTTGCTATATAGGTATTGCATTGAATTTACTTTATTTCTGTTCATCTCGGTGATGGGAGGGACCAATTAGATTATAAATAACTTGACCTGTACATGCCAGATATGATTTTCTTAAAGCTCTATCATACCACTCATGGGCAATTTTATTTACACGACATTCCTATGGGTTATTTGAGAATTTCTTGTAATGCACCACATTGCTGCAAAAGAACCAGTGTGTATATATATATATCAGGTGATGCATATGTAAATTCTTGTTTTCAAAATTTTTGGCAGTTCCTACCACCCAGGAATAATTTACTCTTGAAAAGGCCTCTCGATTACTCCATTACTGACAGGTGGTCGTGACCTCATAGTTGAGCGGCATGCATACAGCCTGTTACAAGGGAAGTATTTATCAATGTTAATGTTGTACAGGTGGCGGAGCTGGTGGTGGACAACTGTCGTACCAGCGACGGTGAGGTGGAAGGTCTGACGGACGATTTCAAGGAGCTGGAGTTCCTCAGCATGGTCAACGTTGGCTTGACCTCCCTGGCTAAGCTGCCATCACTGCCCAAACTGCGCAAGGTGCGCCTTATCCGCTGTGTCCCTGTCCGTATATGGTTCTGAATGTTTAGTTTTGATATTAAACTATTTAAAAGGTGCAAAATGTGTTTAGTCAGTTGATGTTGAGTAAGAAAATTAACTAATTTATTTTGTAAAAGCCAGCTGATGACGCATTTTATTTAGTAGGATTTGTATAATGTCCTAGGAACTTTGATTGCCTGTTCGTCTGGTCCCTTTTACTTCTGTTAACCAGTCTTCTCGCTGCTTTCTGCTTCCTAGCTGGAGCTCAGCGATAACAACATCTCAGGAGGTGTGGAGATGCTGTCGGAGAAGTGTCCCAATCTGACCTACCTGAACCTGAGCGGGAATAAGATCAAGGAGCTCAGTACTGTGGAAGCTTTGGTAAGTGTGCCTGTTTTGTAGTCCTGGGACGGGGTTTTACGGGGTTCTCTGGTACGCGTTTAGCCGGGCATATGCTATCCCCTTGCTGAAGTGTCTTTCTCACGCTTTTGGTGACCATGTCCCAACGTGTGGTTGAATCTCAGTCAAATGGCCCGTTTCGACTACCACTCCCCATTTGCATTTGTCCAAATAGGCTTGTTCTGTAAATACTGGGTGATATTTTCTTTTTATCCGCCGTTGTAGACAAACAGCGGGAACTATTGTTCAATTAGAATGTCTCTGTTGTATTTTTTTTTTTTTCCTGTTGGAGTTTTTGTGATGCTCTGGTTATCATATCATGTGCCGTTAATATTTAGTGATAATTGCTGGCAGTAATGTAGTACGGAGCATAAGAGGCCTTGGTGGAAAGAGGCTCATTGAAAGCAAATCTTAAATTTTGCAATCAGCACTAAGTCATAAATTGAAATGGTTGGAAACCACTTAACAAGTTTAAGTGTTATCTTCATAAAATACGGACAAGGCGCTCTGGTTTAGAAATTTTTTTTAAGGGTTCATCTAAATGCTGGTCTCCTTGCATTGTAATGTTCAGTTTTAACTGGACGATCTTACCAGTCCGTCTCGCCGATGGCAATGGTCTGTGCCCAAACAAAGTAGCCTCTTTTTTTGCAGCAAAATCTGAAGAACCTGAAGAGCCTGGACTTGTTCAACTGCGAGATCACCACCCTGGAGGAGTACCGGGAGAGCATCTTCGAGCTGCTCCCTCAAGTCACTTACCTGGATGGCTTTGACCAGGAGGACAACGAAGCCCCTGACTCGGAAGCTGATGGTGACGATGACGGTGAGGGCTGACTGTACTGCGGTGAAGACGGGTGTCACCCAGTATTTTCTGGGTGACGTTAAATTTTCATATGGTTGTAACCAGCAGGTACCCCTGCTCTAAACCCTGTTTTTTTGTTTGTTTTTGTTTTTAGATGAAGAGGATGATGATGAGGAAGGGGTTGCCCCCACTGGAGACGGTGAGGAGGATGATGACGATGACGAAGGCTCAGAGGGTGCCGAAGAGGTTGGACTGTCTTACCTTATGAAGGAAGGTATTCAGGTGAGAAAATAAATTACTCTTGTTAATCTTTTTAGTTTAGTCAAATTCACTGCTGGAGGGACGCCGCTCTGTTTAAATTATA
>JAOVYW010018390.1:34658-46996 GCA_025775045.1 Hiodon tergisus | reverse complement strand
TATATATATATATATATATATATATATATATATGAGTGTTTTAAGCTAACACTCTCACTGCCTGAGCACCTGAGTGACCCGAGGAAGCAATAAAATCTGTAGTTTTTAAAAACAAGATGTTATACGGTACATTTTTAGCACATTCTGGAGTCTTTCTGGACCTGGTGTCTAATCTTCATATGATGTATGTATTAAATTTTTTTTGATGTTAACCCTTTCAGCCAAAGGGCCTGTAAATGAGGAGGCAAGACATATCTGGCGCAACCAGGAAAAAAAAGAACAGGTCAACAGAAACTAAGATGCATGGGTCAAGACGAACCCCTTCCCCCGAGGGGAGAAACCACCAGCTGCAGGGCATGGAGCGGAGAATTGGGTCGAATTACTGGTTGTAGATAAAGAGCCGCTGTGTTGAGCCGCACCCAGGTTTTAAACCTGATGCAGGCCACATCAGCCAGTGGAGGGGTGAAATGTGCGCACGCCCAGGGGACTGAATAGCACTCAGTGGCCTTGTTTCAAAAAAACTTTCTTGTAGCCTCGTGACTGACGGAGCAACTTCACTTTTTCTTCACACAAAGTTCTGAAAGGAATTTCAGAAGAACAAAAGCAAAAAATGGCATGGTTTTATCACTGAACAAATAATTTAAAGAAAACAAAGCACAACAAAAATGTGTTTTCCCGTAAACTTTAATCTGTACAAATCAATTCAGAAGGAGATCAGGCAAAAAGAAGATCAATAACCGAAAACATGGCTATAAAGCGCTTACAAAAACAGGCCTCCTACAGAAGCAAAGTAAACACAGAGCACAAAGGGCTGCTTCCTCCCAATCAATGTCATTCAGAGCGTGTCTGCTGGAGAGCCTAGTAAGCGAGCGGCTATCAGGGGTCCGTTCCAGACGCTCCGTTCAATTACCGACGCAGCAGGACAGATTACCAGAGCTGCATCCAAATGACTGGTCTTGATTTACCTTACCGTCTGTAGTACCAAAGAATATAAATATTTTGGGTCTTCAGATTATTTCAAGTGTGCTTTATACAAAAAAAATATGTATACAAATCGCTCGGTACAAGTGCTTACGTGGCTATAAATTTGATGTGCCTCGTACATTAGCGTCAACAGCGCTGTGCAGAATGATTATGAAGCCGTGTTCTGCGACCTCCACACAGCAGGTACTGCTCTGGTCAACTATACAGTAGAAATACGCAAATACGCACAAGGCAGCTTGTTAGGTAAAGTTCACGTAACAATTTTCTCCCTTCTGCCCCAATACGGCCGACCGCCTCTTGGCAGTTGGAGCGATGTTTAGCCATGGTGTGGCCTGGTCCGGTCCGGTCCGGTCCGGTTTGGAGCACTCTCCCACAGGTTTGGGTCTGGTTTATTCTGAAGGACAGATTACTGGGGAGGGGGGGTGAATGGGTAACCTTGTGACAACATTCCGTGACCGTGTGTTCACCGCTATTCCTAAACGGATTAGAAGCGGCCTCCGGGCTTGGAGCTGAAACGTTGGACCCGGCCACTCCTGCACGTGGGCGGGGCCTTTCTCAACAATACAACTTCCTCAAATCTGGATTTATGATGCGCTTTGCGGTAAAGAATGTCCCGGTGAGGTACGGAACCAACAGCTTCCCACGAAACGGGAAATGAATGCACACAGCTTAGCTCAGAATGAGGGAAATGGGTGCACAGTCGTGAGAAAGTCTCCTAACAAAACTTTGCGCAGAGATACTACGTTTTCTACTACGGCCTTTAAAAAAAAGAAAAAAAAAAAAGAGAAACTATTTTCCAGGTGATATTTTCCCCCTCCATATATTGGATTCTGCAAAGGAGATTCTGCCCATGAGATGTTTTAATCACCTTTGTGTATTTGAGTGCGAGTTAATCGGAGCTGAACAAAAGAAGCTGGTTTGAAAAGGAGAGTTGTCGGGTCATTTTTAGACAGGCTGCCGCAGTGTGGAAGAGTGCAAGTGAAATCAGCGTGCAGTGCTCTCAACGCCCAGCGGCGTGAAATCGCCCTTTAGGGCAACACCAGCGCCGCGCTTTTCGTGACGAGCCGGGCGACGGGAGTGGGAGGCGTGAAACGGGAGATTTTGTACGCCCCTTATCTGTAGAGGAGTGAAACGTTCCAGGCTAACGCGAGCGACTGAAAAACTGATGGCGCAGAGAGAGTGTAGATGCCTGCTACCGGGAAAAAGCAGCAGTCGGCCTCTGTTTTCCGTCCGTCATCGTCAGCAGGACGCCATCAGGAAGAAAAGCTTGCGTTTTGTAATCTTGCGCATGTACAATACAAGCCTGCTTTATGTGAGGGCACAGAACGTTTGTATTAAATGTGTGTGTGCATGTAGTAATATGAGCATGTGTCTAAATATATATACGTGTGTGTATTAATGTGCACATGTGTTGGCCCAGATCTAAATGGTCTGCTCCTGCTGGATGGCCTCCGTTCCTAGCAGGTTGCGGTGCGGTTCTGACGCCAGTGCCGCCTCCCGCAGCGCCACCATGTGATCCTCGGCTGCGTGCAGGGATTGGTCAATCCAGTCCATGCTGCCGGACATGTGACAGGCGTTGCGGGTCACCAGCACCAGGTGGCTGACAGACAGCAGCAGCGCGGTGGCCCTGGGGTGACGTAATTAAACGGTTTTGAATAGGAAATCAACCACTTTAAAAGTCATCACGTTAAACTAATTCTCCATTCGTTGATTACTGCCGATACTGCCCCATCCACTAACAAGCTTGCCTCTCTGAATGTCTTTTGTTATGTAACTAGTGAGGCAGGACTATGGGCGGGACTAGGGCTCTGTTATATCAGTAAAATGTTTTACCTGGCATCAAGAAGCATCGGGTCCAGTGGTGGGTACATGGATCGCACAACGTCATCCACCCTGCAGCAAAAAACCCAAAACAACAGCTGAATCACAGAAGTAGGGGCTCCCGGGTGCTTCATCCAGCACGGGCTGGACCCTATGATTCAGATTCGCTGGCTCAGATCTGAACCATGTCCCTGCTGACTCTTGCTGTTGGCAGAGCGCCACCTGGTGCACAGGGGGACTTGCGGTATCCCAGCAGTCACGGCACCCATCCCAGATACCTGCAGGTCAGCTGCGCTGACTGAGGCACTGAACCTCCAGCATGGGGTGCATGTTAAATGAGGAGTGGCCTGAAGGCAAAGTGTCTGGGTCAGGATACTTCCTATTCTCTGCATTAGTGCTGGTGAGCCGAGATGTAAAAATAACTGCAGATAAGTTTATATAAAGAGGAAAAACTTAAGTGCCTGTTGAAGCGTCAGTGAGTAATAAAATGAAAACATCGACCAGTCACTAACGAATGCGGCGAATTCTTGTCAACATACCTAGGGCTGATGCGTTTGGCCACAGTGATGATGTCACTGAGGCTGGCTGGAGCTTTGACCTTTGCCCCTGAGCCCATTGTCATGGCCACAAGTTTTTCAGTCAGAGTGTGGCATATCTGAAGTAGAAAGGTAGCAGCCGCAGTCAAAAGGGTCTGTTCAATTATTAAAATGTATTGAAGTGCATAGGACATTTCAGCAAAACGTAAATATTACCTTTAAGATCGAGATACAATGTGACACCAAACCACTGAAACAAAAATAGGAAAGTAATGCTCGTAAAATGTGTAAAAACTTATCCCTATATAGGATGTTTTCCATCTTAAAGTTACAGTACAAAAGAATTCCCTAAAGATGACAAAAGCCAGAAAATAACATTCAAGCAACAGTACGTAACAAGGTTACAAAGTTTGGGTCAGACATACGAGGCATCTTCGATCCAATCCTCATTCTCCAGGATGGCCTCGATGTGGGGGTTGGTGATGACCACGTCATCCAGCTCCAGCTCGGAGGGCTCGCTTTGGGTCTCCATGGCGCTGATGAGGTCGACCGTGGGCCTGAGGTGCAGTGCAAAGCGGACGGAGGGGGGAGAGGGGGGGCTGTAACTGTTAAGGAAGTCCTGGGACTTCCAAATAGGACCATGTCTAGCACACTGCTGCTACACCCAATTTAGCTGAGTCATCCCATCAGCTGCTATACCCCCCCTTTTAGCTGAGTCATCCCATCAGCTGCTACACCCCCCCATTTAGCTGAGTCATCCCATCAGCTTCTGCACCCCCATGTAGCTGAGTCTGCCCTCCTGCACTCACATGAGACTAACCTCACCTTGGATTATCTCTGAGCGGTGCGAACAATTTCGCAGCATTTGCTGAGCTAGAAAAAAAATCAGACAGCACCTGTAATCAGAGTGAGCGGTAAACCATGCATGGAACCCAAATCTGAGAGCGCCCCAGGTTTACATCGCCATGGAATGCAGTTGTCCAAAGATGATAAGATCCAGGGATTCGGGTCCAGGGGCCTTTTCTAAGCTACCGGGGCTCATCCGGGGCCTTTTCTAAGCCACCGCCTGTGTTGCATAAGCCGGACAAATGAGCGTACAGGAAACGTCTGTGTGTTCACCCAAAGAAAGCTTGATTCTTTTTCCCCGCTGGGCCTCCCTCTACTGCCCGTTACATCTCAACAACAGAAGGACACTGAATACCGTGCCTCAAAAATCCCTATTCCAACATGACCGATAACAACAGGCAGAGAAGCATGCTTGGTCGGGCATGCGTTTTGTTTCCGTTACATGCTATATTTCCCAGGATTCGATTTCCCAGGAACGCACTAGAGCTCGGCTGAGTGTGATGTGGAAGCTAAATAACAACAGATTTCGTTCTGATACCTAGAAATGGAGGTCTTAAATATTGCCAGTTCTTTTTTTAAATGCACCCTGCAATGTAGACAGCCCAACTGGCCTCTACTGGTTTTGTTCCTCTCAAAAATAAAACTAGCAAAAAAACTCTCCAAGCCCTGAGGACCGGTCTCCAAAGCGAAGCCTGCGTGGGAGAGCCGGGCTGCGCAGAGGAAGTGGAACAGTACGCTGCCTGCGGGCGGGGGATGCAGCGGCTGGACACAGACGTTACTCCGACTCAGTGGGCCCCACGTCTCTCTGGCATTCCCCAAGTATGAACAAAAATGCCCCAGTCTACCCACTCTCCATACTCCCTGTCTCCTACGGTAAAGACACACACACACACACATAGCCACCCACCTAAGAGACACAAACACACACATAGACACACACAAACACACACACACACACACACACTTGAGGGTACTGACTTGGAATCAAACTGCCGCAGAAGATCGGTGGGGCGGCAGTACCGGTGGCGGCAAACGACCACCAGGGCGATGAAGGACGCCAGGAAGATGGTGGCCAACACCCCGATGGCCACGATCACCACCGTCTCCATGCCAACGTTGACTCCCAGGTTGACGTTACTCAGCGACAAAGAAATCAGTGACTGGGTTTGAGCTCTAAGGGTCTGCCCTCATCTGTAAAAAGGCATCCATATTGTACTTTAGTCGTTTATAGACAGCCTCTATATTGTATTTATTAGAGTAACAGATACAGTCGGCAGAGATTATAAGGACTATATGCCCACTATATCTAGTCTCCGTTTCAAAAGTTGTACTATAATATGGGTACATTTAGATAAATTTTCGGTCATGTGGTTTATAATCGGTACAGGAGTGAAGTATCTGCAGGGCTCTATTTAATCAGCAGATTTAGTCACACCTCTAAAGCAAACAGAGCATGGACTGAAATCAGATGCGTTAAACACACTTCCAACAGGTAAAAATGCACTACAACAAACGCTAGTCATCCATCTTCGACAGAGACCTCAGAATTCTGTTTGACAAAAGCACAAAATATGTTCTCCTCATGATAATTCTGCTTTTGTACTTCCCTCAGGAGAAAGCCGGCAGGATCTCCAGTTAGTAACTGAATTGAACTGACAAGATTGTCGCCATTTTCGACCCAAAACTCTTCTTTTTAAGCAAAGCACGAGATATCAGGTGATTTACACATCTCAGGAGACCCA
Source organism: Hiodon tergisus (assembly GCA_025775045.1). Lineage (NCBI taxonomy): Eukaryota > Metazoa > Chordata > Actinopteri > Hiodontiformes > Hiodontidae > Hiodon > Hiodon tergisus. Next base: position 41,067 of record JAOVYW010018390.1, on the reverse strand, counting down.
TCTTGTCCCTGCGCACTCTGAATATACAGTCCCGGGCCCATGTCCAGATAGACAGCCTGCTCGGACAGCTGACACACTGGACTTTTGGAAAGCGATATGGAACCTAACTACACCAGAAACAGGATGTCGACGAGGCCAACGGCTCCCTTACCGTCCGAAGCAGCAGGTTCTGAACGGTTGTGACATTTGAATCCCAAATCGTTCAGTTTCAACGCTGATCGCGCTGTCGCCCGTCAACAAATGAGATAAACAGGACTAGGCTTACCCAGCTCCCTGTTACCCGGGTTACCCATTAACCAAGCCCAGCCCACCAGGTCAGGTGTGGCAGTGTAACCGAGGCCGAGGGGGAAGTCTTTGTCAAAGCCTGTCTTTGCCCATAGTCTGAATGTCACAGCGTATGGCACGTTATAACTGATAGTATTCCAGTAGGAAGCTGTTTGTTTTTAACAGTAACACTGTTGCCCTTCTCTCAATAGCAGACACACACCTATAGTGAAAACGACTTCTCGTCACTTTTATAAAAAGAGACGAGCTGAACCGTTTATTCGCCTGTGTGTTTCCTCACTGGGAGAGCAGGGTCTCCTCCCATGATCAGCATTTGGGACACCACCAATTCTTCACCAACTGGGGGCGCTGGCAGTCACCGCATACAGCAGATGGAATTATTTCTGCTGCCAGATAAAACCCAAAAAGCGACTGTTTATAAAAAAAACTTTTTATCCACCAGTACACCCAGCAGGCATTTTCATCGCAGCATCATATATTACAATTATGAGTAACGTGGGGCCAACTGTCAAGCAGTATGTTTCTAACTGAAATTGTTTATTTGGGATAAAACGGGGAATGCAGAGGAGACACCATTTTGCTATTGAATACCTATGATTATCACTGTAATGGAAAAGTGCCCATGCACTACCACTGGGTTGCCTTTAAAGCCATCTCTTTTTTTGTTTTTTATATATAGGAAGAGTGTTCGCATGCTTGTGGGTCCCAGTGAACAATCCCCAACTCTTCTTCAGAAGGAACTTGAGACATCACAGGGAACATTATAGAAATTCGTTTTTCAAAGGAACGTTAATGCATTTTCCGTCAAAGGAAAAGTAAGAGCGTGGAGGTGCAGACGAAAGCAAACGGAGGAACAAAGACAAATAAAATCTGTCCTACAGCTGCTTTGTTCAGAGTTGTTAACTGTAGAAGAAGGGAAAAAACGATTTTTCAGGACAAGTAATACAATAGTTGCAGTTCTGAAAACAAAAACAAAAATAAGCACAATAGTGACATATGCCAGACTACTTAATTAATGGAAAAATAATCAAAGCTGACATGATGATACCAAAGAAGCTACCCTCATTTAATTTTGACTAAGAATAAATATTTTTTTCCCCCTTTTGTTAGGGCTAATTAAGGCTGCATAAAGTACCTTGCAGACCCTGACAAAAAACAGCTAATATCTGAACACAGGAGTTTCTTTGTTTGACAACCTAGAACATTCTTGGCTTTAGAATGACTTCAGTTGCTGCTCCGTAAAGTGCTTTCGGTTGCTACTGAATCGGGTACATGGTGGCGGTTCCATGCAGATCAGTGCCTCAGATACGCTGCGGTGACCGTCGTTGGGAAGGGAAAACAATGCCTTCTAAAAACTGCCACTGTACACACTCACCATTCCAGAAACCATCTGCGAAGCAACTTTGGAATGTTATAATTCCTTAATAGGATTAATCTGCTGTGCACTCAGCACTTCATTTAACCATCCACTTTCCATTACTTTTTCTCCTTTCCCGTTAAAAATGCGTTCCATATGCGCCGCTGATGTGCTGAACCACCTATACTGGGCATGACTTTGGCATTATCAATTTGGATTTTGGGTGTTAAATATACATTGGGGCACCATCCAACACAAGCGTCTAACTCCAAAAGAAGTCGCTATAAGTCTACTGACCTCGAAAATTAGTCACCCCAGACCAAAATAATTTAATATTAGGAATGTGCTAGTATTCACAGGTGAGAAGGTAAAGCCCAGTGGGATTCAATGAGCAGCCTTAAGCACCAAATTCCATTTCACAAGTGAACAACTCTTCTCTTAGGTTAGTGAATATTTGTGATCACTCCTTTCAAAAAGCACCATTCCCTGAAAAAGACACCCATAATCGCGTATGAAGTGGTCAATAAAAGTAATTGAGATGAAATAATTTGTAATAGAAGAGTATACAATCGCCTGTTTGTTTTGTATAGTAGGCCTACTTGTTTCTCAAGACTCACAACAGTGTATTGGATCTCACAGAAGAATCCCTCGCCCCAGAATTTCAACAATCGATACATCACTTGGTCGAACCCCCATGGGATTAAATTTGTGTCAGTGAAATTACAGAGTTCAGATACGCAAAATATGTAAAAAGTAAATAATCGCGAATTCGCAGTATTTCAGTTATATCACAAATACATGAGGTGTTTCTATTGATTTTCTCATTCAACGTATCTCACGTTACCCTACAACCTTTAAATTACAAAAAATTATGTAAATATATCTAATGCGTAATATAAACTACGACTCCAAGTACATACTTTCTTACTCAGCCAATTAGAAAAACAAACATTGTTCTATGGGTCTACAAGAAAGCGGATTTAAACAATAACTATTTCTTTAGACTTCCTTTAGATCTATTAATAATAATAATAAATTAATAATGGTTTCCCTTTTTCATAAACCTGAAGCGTCAAATAATCATATGTTATTTATATAAAGAACAAACTAACTCACCTCCTCATGTTTTAGGAGTTTAATGCAGTTTTCTTTAACCACAAAGCACCTATCTCCCGCAGTATACGGAGACGGCACGGAGTTACCCCAACAGGGAGCGCGCAAAGTGCACTTACGTGAACACCAGTCGTTGGTTACCGTTTGGGAGTTTTAACTATTTCACGCGTGCAGGCTGTGGTTTTCCGTAGAAGAGTGAGGGGGGCACGTTTTTTCTTCTTCTAAATGCGTCGTGCACGAGCCGTGGCGGTTTATTCTACAGGAGCGAGCGACAAAGAATGTGTTCTCTATTTGTCTACCGAATTTAGGAGACAGGTAGTGATTTAAAAAACAGCAGTATGACTATAATTGAAATGTATCACCCACATTAACACCTGCGCTGGGTTTTGTATTTAGCTCGATTTGAATACTTAAACGCTTATGATTATATTTACAACCTAGAAGGTTTCATGAGAATAGTCGGAGCTAAGCAAACCACAGCCATCGCACAGACACAACATACGCGTATTCTTAACTGCTGGTACTACCTGAGGAAAGACGATTACCTTGTTAGTTCTACATCAGGAAATGTGTTCAGCAAGCATGTAAACTTATCCGCTAGGTGGAAGACTTCGTACGCAATATTGCGATTCTCTCTGTGTGGCCTTAAGATAGGGCAGCGTGGATGATTGATGGTTCACAGAGGAAAACAAATGAATTACTTCGGCAAACGTAATTTAGAATGGAAAGATCTGGTAAAGGCGCCAGATAATAAATGAGTAAGTATTTCCTGTACACAAGATGTGTGGAAAAATGCATTTAGCGAAACAAACAAAAATACATGCTCACATGCATGAACACGAGACGAGAAGGAGGAATACCAGGTAGTTCTACTTAGAAAAAAAAGTATTCAGCTGTTTTTATAAAAGTGCACTACAAACTGAAACTCGTTCAGTGTTTGACAAAAGAAATCGATAACAGAGAGGAATGCTATTGATTTTTTTTCTTGACGGTTATAGCCATAGCCTACTTTAACCAAAAACGCAGTGAAGAAATTGTCTTTCCTTCAAGTGTGAAAATTGTGGTAAATAAAATTGTCCGGTCCTCATTACCACTTGATACTATATTTTGGAAATGGCTAGAGGAAAGCCAGCTACTGGGGAGGCTATTCTATGAAAAAAATATAAATAGTTTTTCGTTGTTAGGAGCATCTGTTAATTGAAAGTGTTCGCGAACTTTGCATGGCATATCTCTCTACATTCAAAAGGCTGTTTTAAGAAGTCGGTTAGTTGGATTTTCACAAAACCGAGGACTACATTATATTTCTTTCATTCAAAGGCAGTTTGTGTAGGGGGTGGGGGGTGGTTGGAGTCGCCTGTCCACCGTCCCGTGCTCTGCATGGTTGGCTGTGGTTAAGCAGGGGTCTGGTGGGGCTATTCCTGCAAGCTGTCGATAATGGCCTGTTACAGACAGCCTGCAACGGCTTGGCATCTGCCATTTTGGCCTGGAAGCGGCTATTCTTGCATGAGTGTGTTTCACAGTCCTAAAATCACTCTGACTAGGCGCAAGGGTGTGAGTTTATTGCTCCTGACTGTTTTATGTTATGAAACAGTTACCATGTTTCTCTGTGAATCTCTTCTGTGAGCCTGGAGTGGTCTAGGAGCAACAACAGTTCTGCCGTGAGGTGGCAGGCCACATGGAATCCATAATTCCTAGTTTGGTGGAGGAGGAATAGTGGTCTGGTGCTGTTTTTCATTGTTCAAGTGAATGGAGATTTCAAAGCACATTTAAAGGTTTCTCCAAACAGGGGCAATCAATCATCACGAAGCAAGGGGATCACCAACTGACCCTTTGACCATGAGTCAAAATGTATTACTTGTGATTAAGATGTAGAGAAAGATGCATGAAGAATGGAGTAACTTGCTAGCTGTTCTGCCAAGATTATATTTATCTGCAACGATATTACTGGGATGTACTTTTTAGGGTTAATTTAAAGTCAGGGCCATTAGCTCACACGCTGTGTAAATATAGGTTCCTCAAGGCAGGGATATGACTGGTACGAAGTCAAGAGTGACTGCTGGCCACGCCCCCCAAGTGGAAGCAGATAATGGATGGAGCGCAGGGGATAATTACATTTCCATCTGAGCCACTACTCCAGTCTGAGGATAAGGTCGAACTGAGAATAGTCCTATGCTGTAACCAGTGTCAATGTATGGCAGCCTGTGAAATTTATCTAAAGGAACGGGATAAAAAATATATCGGACTGTCGGAAGCCTTTCAGGTCCTCCCGTGAGGTGCCACACTGTCCGCAGTGGCTTTGTTAATTTGCTCCTATACCTTCTGTGGCATTCTGACCCCTAAATTTCTGAAAGTGGCCCTCTCTGCAGATGGCTACTCTCGAAAGTCAATCCCCCTCACAGTCTCTGATCAAAATCCCCAGAGAACAACCCCCCAATCCCTTGTGAAACAGGCCTGAAAGAAACGCTGGCGTTATAACTGCCACTGACGCTGGGTGTCAGGAATTGAAGCTTTGAAAAATGAAAAAAAAACATCTGAAGCTGCCTTGTGGCAGGGAGGTGGCTGTGACCACCGAGTGGCGCTCTCCAGCTCCCTGGCAGAAGGTGAAATCCTTCAGTCCTTTTCGCTTTGTGCCCTACATACTTGAGGCTTGGACTTGGTTTATAAAGTACCTGAAGATCAGTCAATATCAGAATGCTTTTGTGCTCTACCAGGCAGTGTTTTAAAATGTTCTACTTATCATTAAGACTTTAGACTCTAAAGTTTAGAGGATTTCATATATATATATATATAGAACTGAGCTGTGCCTCTGCAGGATAGAAATGTTCTTTTTTTACAAAGCTTATTTTGCTTAGTGGAACTGCATGTTTGGTAATCGAGAATGTAACCGGGAAGCATTGTCGTCATTGATTTGACGCAGCCAATGGCTCTCTTGGCCTCAAAGAACCCACATTTCCTTGCAGTGAATTGGGTATAATAGGCGGCGACATTTCCGCATCTCGTACGTCCATTTGGCGTCACATCCTCCCAGAGCCGCTGCGCAGGAGCACAGGTGATGCGTGGCTGGGGAATTTCCGAAAGCAGATGGTGGAGGCAGGGAGGGGCCCCCGACAACAGTGGCTCTCCACATTTATTTATGTGTTCCATCGCGTCCGCCGTTGCTCCGAGCCGTCGGGAGGGATATGCAACTAGAACAGCGAAGACGATGGAAATTGATGGATAAAATATATATGTAAAATTAATGATCTAATATTAATTTGAGCATGTGGGTGAGTGAATGATTTTCGCCCAGGAAGGCTGCTGCCTGAGGGGGTGGAAAACACCAGGGAGTCGTCCGTAGGAAGCTAACTGATAACAGCTGTCTTTATGTTTGCTGGGCCCACTATGAGCTTACACCGTTTAGTCTGCGGTCTGTTTGCGTGCGGCTGGAGCCAGAGGGAGGGGGTGCTCTCCTCATTGGTGTCAGAGTTTTCTAGGCAGTCCGCGGCGCTATTAGATGGAAGAAAAAGTGATTATGAATCTTTTCTCTTGAACGCAAACGTAACTTTAGCCCGCATAACATTTCCCACCTCTTTACGAAACCATCCTTTTTCATTGTTGTTGACTTTTTAGAACATTAAAATAAATTTTTTACTTAACATTTTTAGCAGGGTAATA
>JAOVYW010018390.1:0-24601 GCA_025775045.1 Hiodon tergisus | reverse complement strand
CACCCCTTGTTGGCGACGGTCCCCCCCCCCCCCCCCCAGGTGCTCTGATTTCCTCCCACTGTCCAATGACGTTTGAGTCGGGTGGATCGGTGAGTGACTGATGGACCTGGCACCCTGTCCTGGGTTTGCGCTGCCTCACGCACTGCACTCCTGTGCCCCATGACCCTCAGCTGGATAAGCATTTTCAGAAAATGTATGGATGGAATGGATTCGTTTCTATGGCTACTCCCAGCTTCAATCTGTAAAGATGTACTTTTTTTCTTTTATAACCCTCCGTCTCCTTTATTCCACCAATGAAATAGCCCCGGTAACAGGTATTTTGTTATATTAGGCCTTGCCTTTAGCAGTCATTTAAATTCACACTTGACTGTGGCCCCCTTTCGGCCTCTCCTGGACCTTGCGGTGTGGGGTCAAGTGTGCACCATCTTGTATGACCTAAAGGTGGTGATCAATAAGCGTTTCTGCAGGTTGTCCTGATTAAAATGTCCAACGGTATTGATAGAGCACCGTACCACCCCCCTTTTTTAATCAGCTGCTGTGGGAAAGGGTCACTTGTGGTGACATCGTTTTCTAGGGCCACTGTGGGCCCCCACTAAAAAGCAGAATCGGTCCATTTTAATGGCGGTGACAATTTCTCAACACGGCTGAGAGCCTTAGGGAATCTGTGGGTAAATGAGTGGTTTTAATCTCAGTGGGAAAAGGTAGCGTTGTCCGTGTGTGGCGCGTGGATGCCAATACACCACCTCCAGCAGCCTGCCTTAATGTTCGATTTACAATGCAATCTTTATCTCATCGCTCCACACCCAGCACTCCAGCTTAAACGGGAATGTTCAGTGTGAAAGTGTGAATTAAATGGGCAAAAGATTTACTAATAATAACTATATTGTCTGCACAAGGTGGAGATTTTTCTTTGGCTTCCTCAGAACTGTTAATGCTACCAGCACAGCAAGAACAGCTTTATTTGATTTATTTGTTAATTTTTTTTAGCCATCAAGATCGTTTATATCTGCTTTCCCATGTTACAGTGTACATTCAGATGGTTGTGTCAATGTGCAGTGGTGACAGACTGACCGTGGTCCTTCTGGTGACAAAATGAGGCCAGGTAATGGGGGGAGTGTTTTGAAATAAGAGTCACAACTGCAAGTCTGACTGCCTTTGATACAGATCTCAAGAACAGATCTCTAATTCTGTATTTAAAATGCTGTCTAATCATTTTCAAGCAAGAAATCGTACGTGTGAGGCTGGTTTACAGCAGGCTATCCTTGGCCAAGTTTAATTTGAATTCAGTCCTTTGAAGTGTCCTAATTCCCTTTGTTCTTCGCGGTGGGAAAGAGGTTCCCATGGGGATCATGCAGATGATTGTTGAGCCGCAGCTATGAAGACAGGCGGGTATGAAGGCTAGCAGAGAGCGATGGCAGCAAAGGGTTGGGCGAAGACTTCACCACAGAGGAGCGTTGGCTCGGGGGCCGGGAGGAGCGGGAAGGGCTAATTGCCCTCAATTGGGTGGTGTTGTGCGCCTGAGTGTGGTTCCACTGATGGTAATCCCACTTAGGTGCCAACAATAGTAGGCCCTTTAACAGAACCAGCAAAGCTGGCTTGGGGGAGAGAAGAATGGGATTGGAAGTGACTGGATTAGGTGGCAAGTTCTGGGCTATGTGTTTGAACTGTTTGAGTTTGGTTTCCCCTGCGTTTAGTTTGTGGGAATATTTACGTTTGTTAAAATGCCAAATGAAAGGTATAAACCCTCCTCCAGTGCCTTGTTCTCTGACCACTCTCGGGCTGAGCATGCCCTCGCCTGCTACAATTTACGTTTCAAGGTCGTCAGGAATGTCCATTTCTGGTCAAACAACGGAGGCGTCGCGTCGGAGAGCTGTCGAATAGCTCTGTAGCAGAGAGAAGTTTTGGCTCAGCAAGCCAAAACTGTTCCAAAGTCACAGCCTGGCACGCCAACCTCACTGTGGTTAAACATGAAAGCAGAGCTATCGATCAAAAGCGAGGGTAGAGGAATGGCGCCCCGCTGAATCTCCTTCCAACCCATCTGTCTGACTGTCACCGAAATCATGTTTGTATAGAAACAGTAATGATATCTCATGTAAATGTGACTTCAGTCTGGTTTAAAAGAAACCACCCAAAACATTAATGTCCAGACCAGTGGGAGTCATGTTAGAAACTACCACTGATCAAACACATGAGTACTGTATGACCTGTGCACCACCACTCTAAAATGTTCGTCTAACATAATTTAATGGATGGATTGAATTACCTAGCTGGTTTGATGTATGGGTGACGATGTGAGTCTCAAGCTCGTGGTTCTGCTCTTGGGACCACAATTTAGAGGCACCCTTTGTTGTGTTGTAAAGTGATGTTGCCTTTGCATTTTGAAACTAAGCTCAAAATAATATATTTTTGTTACTTTTGCTGTGTTGAATTGGTTAATGACTGTGGTCCTGGTATTAGCAATGTGCGATGGGAAATGTAATATAATAATTAAATTTCTTAATATGGAAATCCGCCTTCTTGACGACCCTTGATTAGCCTTGATAGAGCGAAATCTGGCTTTAGAGCTATAATGCGACTAATTGGAATCAAATGAGGAGTTCGTCCTAATCGCGTAATTACTTGGTTTCTTTCGGACAATCATGTTTTTCAAAAAGCGCGTTCCGAGAGAAAGCGATGTGTGTTTTGTCTGCCACTGTGAAGTCATTCAGATGCAGGCGCTGAGCGTTTTACAGGGCGACGCCACAACGGGAGGAGGGAGGTGAGTGGCATCCAATTTGGTGTCTCCGGATGCTGAGTGACGGAATGATGACCTGCTTTCTTACTGAGGTGCTGGTGTAATTTCTGTCCCCTTTCCGTGGAGGTAATTACAAGCTCAGCAGTCATGCCTGTCAGCAATTCAATGGTCACAGATATCGAAGCCAACCTTAGACCCAAGACGACTGGCTCCAGCCTAATGATGCTACTGGACCGCACAGCAGGGACATTATTATGTGGGGTAGCTGATGAAGCGTTGATGACCAGGCAAACCTTCACAGGCAGATGACCTTTGTGAGATGTCATCTATCCAACTTTTTAAAACTATGCAGCAGGACTGACAGGTACACATGTCACTTATTCTGCTCAGCCGAGTTAAGCCCATGGTCCTTTACGTTGTACCATTTAACCTTCCGTGACTCAACTCGTGTTGAGTTATCGATTCTCAATGGGAAAGCGGCAAGTGTGAAATTTGCACGCTGAATGCAAATGAATCGAGGGAGTCTCTGCGAGCTCACACCGCAATAATCGTCTGTGCCAAAAGAGCATCCAGTCCAGCTCTGTTGTGATGCTCGCCCCTTTTCGCTCCCGTCACGCTGTACAGATCTGTCTCGCCCAGGCGGCCTCCCAGAAGGCTTTATTCTTCATCCCTGCTTATGGGCTGGCTCTTCGCCGCCTGCGCTCACGCCGCTTGGTCCTGGCGCTGCGGGGATATCTGTGAGGGGGTGGGTTTGTCTCGTGATGCTTCCGCCAGTCGAAGGTGGCGTGGCGGCCATGGCGACACCTCTCCGCCGTTTCTTTACCTTCTTTCTGTCCCAGTGTTTTAGACCGCTGTCTTTTTGCCTGTAGCCGCGGCTGTGTGGGTCTGTGAGGGGGAGGACTGGGGTTACACTGGCAGGTGGAGGCACCTGTGCAGCGGGGCCGCACTAATCCTGTCTGTGCCCTCTTTAGATTCCGCCGATTGAACCTGCGTTTACCCGCACTCTTTGATCAGTTTAACAGGGAAGCTGCGTCGTCATGGACTACACAAGAGTCGTGTGTGGTTCAGCTCCGTGCTCGCTGGAGGTATAACTCAAATCCCACCCCCGCCCACCAGTGTTGTGGCAGGGTGGGGTGTGGAAGTGGGTCATTTTGACTGTTTGGTCTTTGCTCCCACTTCCTAGAGTGGAAAGAACGATTTTGCTCAGTTGAAAGGCTGTGGTTTATTTTCAGACAGCGACAGACATGCTTTTATGTTTATTTCAAATGTTCGGACAGCATTAACGGTATTCCTTTTGAAATCTGGCGTTTTGACATTTTCAAAAGTTTCAAAGTTTTCTAACTCTGTGTGTGGGTGTGTGAGAGAGAGTTCAGAAAGCTTAGTTCGTTTTATAAAGAAATTAATTCCTTTCCTTCCCAAATGGCAATAGCATAAGAACTTGGCATGGTATGGACATGTACTGCACATCCATAGGACATCATTTTTAATTAAAGGAATGCTCTCTACAACTAACCCCTGTTTTAACATATACTGGCATTTGTTCAATAACATTGCAAAGTCATTTGTATATCTACATTTTTACAGTACAAGTCTGATATTAAATGTGACTGTTTGTAATGCAACAGTTTTCACTTTAATGTTTTTATGTACGGTTTCTTTACTGAATTGTTGCTAGACTGGTAGCAACATTCTGCTAAATGAATAAATAATGTAACAATGTAACGCTGGAAATCTGGTATAGGAATCAACTCAAATTGATGGTTTGTGGCGAGACCCCTGATGCCTCATTATAAATGGTTAAAAATCATTGCCCCTTTGCTTTTTGTTGATGTGTCCTTGTTGTCTTTGAAGTGCTCTTCAAGGTTACGTGCTGGAGGAGACTTGGACACAGAGCTCCATCCTTGGCCTTGCAACCCGATGCGATTGCCATGGCAATTATTATCAAAAGTCACACAGATGCCTGTGTTGGAACCCATTAATACAACTGTGGCACGGAGCCCGTCCTTACTGCGAAGGGTAGAGTCGGCTGGTGGACAGGGCGATCTGCTGGTAGGCGCCCTGACTACTAAACGCAATCTTGAGTAGACATGAGTTTGTCTCAAGTTGAATAGGATCTGAGCGCGTTTCTCATGAGGATCTTTGAAGTGAGCGTTCTTCAGTTCTTCGCGGCATTGTTCTGAGAACTCGCACCGCGTTTCTGAGAGCCAGGCTGCCTATGACCGCTGCCCGTCGCGGTCTGGGCATGCGTCAACGCGCCGACGCCACGAGTGGCAGATTGTCCTCATTCTTCCCCGCTGAAAGGAGCCAGTTCTGGGGGACCAAGCGCTCATGCGAGAGGGGGCACAGCTTGGCGGGCTGCAGTGGCACAGGTGCACGGGCCCCAGAGGGAGCAGGGGAGGAGGGGATAGACGGCAAATGTCTCTGTGTTCCGGGTATTGCCAATACACATCAGCGGGATATTCTCGTGCAACCATGGGAGAGCACCTAAAGACCATGTTCCAACAAGAAAATATAGCTCATCTTGTTTGATTTAAAAAATTAAATAAAAAATTAACCACCGTTTCAGAAAAGGATATGATTTTTTTTGTAGCGTTGTCATTCGTTCCGTTATAGGCACCAGATCTAGGAATATTTTTACTGTCTTCACAGATGAATTCATCCTTTAGAGATAAGATTCACAGGGCCTTTCCCCTGAGTTTCACATCTCTGCCAGGCCAAGCCTGACTCGACCTATTGCTTATGAGATTATAAATCTGCTGCCTTTGCGCTGGCCTCCGGAGAGATCTGAGCACCACAGGCTGTGGCGAAGACGAAGTGCCCGGGGGCGAGAAGGAGAAGGAGAAGGAGGAGGAGGAGGCGGAGAGAAGAGAAGGATGTGCGGAGGGAATCAGAGTGCCAGATGCATGTCCAGAGTCCCAGGGGGCAACTGGGGGGGTATGCACCACTGAGCGGTGGCACGTGGCATGAAACCGTTCACCGTTCATGTCATCCACATGGTTTTGTGGGTAGTTTGTAGCATCCCTGTCATTGTGTTTTGTTTTAATGTGTGCTGTTGACCTTTGGAGAGACTGGCAACCCTATAACCTACTTGGTCTCCAGTCTATAGAGAGCAATGAATGTAAACCCCATGAACCGTTGGTCAATTTGTCATTCCTTGTCATGGATGTGGTATGGAAGCAGACGACATTGCCGAGTGCCGTTTCTGTTAGCGAAGAACAGGTTTCATTTTCGTTTCGCAGGGAGTTAACACTACAGGCTGCTGTTGGCAGGATCCCAAAAGGAGAATTCGGTTGATGTCATGTCGACTCAATTGTCTTCCAAAGTTGTCGCAAACCAGGTGGTAGCCGGTCTCAATCCAATCCAGCGTCTGCGTGATGAGATGGAATGAGCTATTCGGAGTAGAGACCGGTTACCACCCGGTTTGCGACAACTTTGGAAGACAATTGAGTCGACATGAGCCAAGGTCCCTCAACACCTTGTTGAGCTCCAATTAATTCAGGCTGTTCCGAAGGGAACCAACTCGCTGTCAGATAGGCGTACCTAATAATGTGGCCACTCAGTGTGTCTGATTTTATATATATACACACAACAAGCAGAAACTCCTTCCTATGAAAAAAATCATGGGTGAATTCTTGCTACAGTTCTCTTTAACATCTTCCTTCTATGAGCCACAGTGCTTCTCCACAAGGAGATCGAGAATGACAGGGGTGTCACAGTGGATTTTTGGACTGGACGGAAACCTGTTTAACATCAGGAGGCTTCAAGCTGCCACAACAATTTCTTGGGAGCACATCCCTGTGCTGCAGTCTGCAGATGATTGTGCGCTTGTGGCTGTTGCACCAGAAGTCCCACAGCTGCTGCCCTGCCAGGGCCTACAGCAGGCTGAGACCGAGGTGGCATGGTGATGGGCGTCCGCTTTCCCATCTGACCCACCAGCCATCACCATCTCAGATAAGCCAATTACGATAATGTAATCTGTTTAATACCTGGGCAGCTTTCTCATAGACGAGTGCAGTATTGAAAGGGAGACTAAATCTGTTCAAATAAGCCTCTGGCTCCTTCAGCACGCTCAGAATAGGGACCTCAAGCTTCACAAAACAATATCTGTTTCAACAGGCAGTGGCCATAACGTCTCTCCTCTACGGCTGTGAGACATGGGCCATTTATTACAGCCACCTCAGGATGCTTGGGGCCTTTGACGTCAGGTGTCTCCAGTGCATTCTGGGTAAAACCTGGTGCCCCGTACTGACATGCTCTGCAAAATCGGCTGCCGTTGAATGCTCCAACTGGCGCCTGCAAGGAGTGCAGAAGCTCGAGGAGAATAGGAACGAGCAAGTGCAGAAATCTCAGAAGACGTGCCTACACCCCAGATTAGTGACTGTCCACGTGGGTCAAGGGTCAGTCTTTCCAGTCACATCATAGATCCAGAAGTGAAAGGTTGTCATCAGATACGGTGGACCACTGTAACGTAATGTGGTGCATGTGTGTGTGTACATGAATGCCTCCCAACAAGCAGACAGTCTATCCTCTGCGAAAAGACTGTTACGTTTGCGCTTGCTTGAAGGCACAGCGGGAATGGCTTTTTTTCCCTCAAAAAAAGTTTTGAAGCTGTCTGCGCTTAGGGTGTAACACTCAGGACGAGTAACTCACCAATGTTCAAAGCAGGAGGAGGGAAGCACACGTGTATAACATTAGAACTGATGAGAAGAGACATGTGGCTCAGAATATGTTTGCAGGAATTAATTAGGTGTTTATCAGTTTAATAATTATAATGGAGCATTTGTCTTATTAAAAAGGGCAGTCTAAGCCTGGTGGTTGAACCCAGAGAAATTATGAAATCCTTTTCACACAGTTTCTTACTGTGCTAATGTATTTCTTAATTCCTCTGTCAGAGTAACCCTGTTTTCCTCTGTGTGAGGGTATGTGGGATGGGACATTTTAGAACAAAGGTTAATTCTCACCTACGTCCCACATTTAATGATATTCTAGAAAATTTTTAAGGTGTTTTTTGTTTAAGTGAGTTTGCAGTGTGGTTTCTTGTTGGCACCGAATCACTAAAGAACCGTTGACTAGTCAGATGTACCAATAGGATGGATTCACCAGCAGTGCCTGACAACTTGGCAGCGTGCTCTCTCTCTTAACAGCTGAAGCCAGAGAACATTTGTTTGCACAGTTTTTCAACTGGGCCCTAACGTGCGTCAGTGTTCGTTAGCCGCTGCCGAGACTCATTAAAACAAGGATCGCAGTGCCGCTCAAAGACAGAATGCGTGAAAACCATTCGGGGTAAACTAATGAAATAGTTCTTTGGAATGACAGGCATGTGTGAGACTGAAATGAGAGTGAGATGGTGTTTTGTCAAAGGCCCTTGAAATCCAGGCTTAAGACACACCGTATTGGAATGTGCCGGGCCAGGGCTGTGCGCTCTGTTGACCATAAACGTGGCATCGACCACATTAGTGACAGGATATTTCACTCATGGACATTTCTGTTAGATGGCCATCATTACCAGCAACTGGCCTTAACACGAAATGGCCTGTCTGTCATTCTTTAACTTTGAACCAATCAGTTATCGCTTTGATAAAGAGCATTCTGTGTACCCGGAGAGAAGCATTTTAAAAAACATGAAATTAAATGATGGACAGGGGTGCTGCTGTACTGTTGTAGTTAAGGCCAGTAATTATGGCCTGAGGTTTGCAGGTTCAGTTTTCAGTGATCTATGAAGTTGCTTCATTGTCTGGCCCTGTAAATTCTAACACTGATAATCAGAAATGTTGACGGTAACTTTTGATGGTAAAATTTGGAAGATTAAAAGGCTAATGTTTTGTCAACGTATCTCTATGAGGCTAGGTTGGAATAATGTGGCTATGGCTAATAGAGTAACGGGACATGGTCATTAAGGAAATCAAGTTTAATAATGTATTTATGTACTTTTAAACAGGCTAATTCACTTTGGAAAGGCAAGTATATGAACCAAACTCCTGTATTGCACTTCTGTTTTATTTTCTAATGAAATGAACCTACCGTGCCTTAGCCTCACCATATACCCACGTGAATTGACAGAAACGGGGGCAGGAAACCCCTGTTTTATTCAACCAATCTTTTCATGTCTTCCTCCGCGGAGGTAGTATGGGCACCATGGTGCAAGAGAAGAGGTCATTCTGCGCAGATAAATAGTGTAAATAACATCTGTTGCTCACAGCTGCCAGCGCTCGTTACCTGCTGGGAGAGACACGATTTCTACCACTCAGCGCTGCCTTCGCTGCGACTGTACCACTGAGCCCTGATGGCTAACAGCCAGGTACACTCGTTTGTTTGTTTGTTTTCCCCTCCACGTTTCGCCAGCGTAGACGAGCCTCTTCATCCACGACAGCTTCCCGGGCGAGGAAATGTGGGGTGGAAATTCAAACAAGATGGAGTAGTTGTTAATATTCTTGTTTTTCATACAGGTAGTTTTCTTGAGTTCTGTGGTTCCCTTCTCTCATTGGCACGGTTTCTGTCGGGAAGCTCGGGTAGCCCGAAGGCAACTTGGCACCTAATATAATGTTGATGTGTTTGCTTGTGAGGGAAAACAAATTAAAATTCTGAGATGAAAAAACAAAGTGTTCAGTTTTGTATTCACACTGCCCTGTCCCTTTAATGAGAACTCTTCTCTCTTAGTATTCAAGCTCCTCTAGTGGCCAAAATTGACGCGAGCAAGGTAGGGGAGGGGCGAGATAAAGGCTGTGCAGACATAAAGGAAGTTTAGGTGTCACTGTGAATACCCTTACGTGTCGCGCTTCAGCAATGAAACAGGCTTTTTGCTCAGAGGATTTTTATCGAACCAGTCTCCGACCAACTCATCAGATGGTCTCAGTTCGGTCGGTTTTAAAGAAACTTGGACAGATTGTGAGATTTTGTTTTGCGCGTTCTCTCTTGCTACAAGTTCAGAAAAATTGCTGAATGGGGTAGTGGCACGTTGCCCAGGGACGCAAATCCAGGGACACAAATCCGTGGGTCCTTCACCGAAACCACTACTTTCAGGCCTCTGCCAGGTTACGCATAGTACAGGACACTTATACAGTCTATCTAATGAGTTAATGGCAAACAGATGACCCAATGACTCCGGACAATTTCCCATGAACACCGTGCTAAGCACGCTACGTGTCCTTTACCTTTTGTCTGTATCAGCTGCTGTTGATAAACTCATGCGTGAACGTTTCTCCGTGTCTCAGTAACCGAAAAGCAAATCATTATCCAACCCCGACTCCAAAATCGCTTTTTCAAAGAACCCGCTCATCAAAGGCGAGCGCGCGCTTCACAATCTTATCTCCCTTCACTTTCTGGCACGATAGCATACCTTGGAGTGGGTTAGACTGCTTTGTTAAAGCACCTGGCGGGAGAGCGGGTGAGAGGACACAGCTGTCTATTAATGCAGGCTCATTTTTCTCCAGGTCAGAGCAGAATCCTTTCCCATCCATCAATGGGAGTTTTCAAAGACGGCTTACAGGGAGCAAACATGCAGCGACACGTGTGGATTAGATAAGGAGGGCAGACGGCCGCGCCTGCTGAACTACGCAAGGGCGGCCGTAGTAAATCAGCGCGACACTTCCACGTCAGTTGTGATGGAGAGAATTCATTATGATTTCCTGTTTGTTGTTTTAGGGACTCGCTGAGAGGCCGACTCTCTTGGGAAGACTGATGGAGCAGGGGGAGTATTTGGAATAGGATCCATCGCGCGGCAATCCCCTGGCTTTTCATCCAAATGATACTTATTCAGGTCACCTCCTCCGCCCAAACGTGTCGCAAACCCCCAACCTGTGTTTTGCCTGTCGTTGGGCATTTACCACGAACGGGCCAGAGTGGTAGTTCCTGCCGGTACTAAATTACGGGGGGGGTCCATGTGGTGGTGAGTAAAAATGTTGCACCGCCAAACCACCGGGGTGTTTCCGATGATTGCCCCATGATTTTCACGCCCCCCGGGGTGCCATGTGACTTTGAGCATCTGTGATGGAATTTTTTTCTTTCGCTCCTTCCAGCGAAGAAAGGGGACCTGCTGCTGAGAATGCAGAGAGTACAAGTAAAAGTGTACTGAAAGCGAAAGGGGTGGGGGGTGGCTAAATGGTGACCTGTCCTCTGTAGCTGTAGCTCTCTACTGTGCAAATTAGGAGGCGACAAAAGCAAAAAAAAGTTTTGTATTTATCACAGTGCTCATTCTGTTCGTCGTTTATCTCAGACTTATTTAATTTTTCAGTCAAATCAAATTGAATTAAAGTAAAGGACAAGCCTCAAACCAGGGGCGTCTGGATACAAAAGAATTGAAGCATTAATCCAATCTGTGGAGAAGATTAAAAGAAAAAGAAAAAAAATGGTCCCATCAGAACCCGCTTTGATCAATATCTGGCCCATGTGCACACGCAGTTTTATTATTAATTTGCTTTTATCGTGTTTTAATATTGCTGCTTTATATCCTTTATTGACATGCCAATACTAAATGATTATTTCTGTCACAGATCAGAACAAAAGGTCAAGACACATTTAAGATTAACGGTAAGTGGACGTCATTGACGTAAAGCTTTCATGAATGGGTAGAAGGATTCCTTCAATGGAATGATCCCTCGAAGCCCTCATCTCGGTTGCATTGAAACAGTGCAACACAAGAGCAAAAAGGATTCAGTTTTATATACATAGTCTCCCTACAACTGATTTATACTCAGACTTTTCATTTTGAGGTTAAGAAAAACTCGGATGATGCTCACGGTTAGCTTCTGGTTCAGAACGCTTAAACTTTTCACTCCGGTAAGCTTCTGAGTTCAAGAGCCCAAGTTCCCTCAATTGCATGTTTTTATTTAGTGGAAGGTTTGGGCTCTCAGGGGATTTCAGTGTCAAGTTGATGGAAGCCAAGGCCAAACTATTCAGAGGCAATAAAGAGCGCACCGGGACTGTCTTTTAGTTAAGCTGGAGAGGACGTGTCGTCAGAGCTCAGGCGGCATTAAAAAGGATCAAACAAATGTCAGGCTATTGGAATAAGTATTGTATGTGCATAAACATTTATTTTGGTGGCCTGGGGGGGCGTCACCGCACTGACCTGCATTGTGTGATGCATCATCTGAGGATTTCTTCTACTGTTTGTTCTGGGTAAAACAGAAGAAAATAGAAATTTCCACGTTGGATATGCGCCATAGCAGTGAAATCAATGCAAAACTTTCCCGTAGAGTACTTATAATGCTTACAGTACTTATATAATCAAATTAATGGTGTGGTTGTATGTAGCACCAGATACCTATTATAAAGAGCAAAAGCATTACTATGTATGTCAGACAACCAGCGGGTATTCAGTATATTTTTACTTGATTACACTTCTTTTTACACAAACTGAGTGCACAGGAGGGGGGGGGACTCACAAGGGGGGACTTTAGGCCTTTGTCCTCATGTAGGGTTACTTTTCTATACTATTCAAAACGGAGAGCTATTGAGATTGCATTTGAACTGGTATTAAGTTTCTTGTACAACAATTTGAACACACAATGCAAGGGTCCCTTTTTTCAAATCGGCATTTGCCCATAAACAACACACATGCTCATGTTTATGGCGTGCCAACAATTTCACGCCCAAATTCTTCCGTGCCAGTTTCTCCAGTTTTAATAAGTACATGTTTTTAGCACCCAGATTTAGAATATATTTGGCATTTTACACAAAAATGTTTTAGCCAAAATGTCTATCGTGAAAAATATATTCACCTCAAGTTGTTAAGTATGTATGTAATTTCTAACCTAAATGCTTATTGGTGTTAATGTTTTGCATTGATGGTGATGAACTCTTCAGCCATACTACCGACTGGGGTCATTTTGGCTCCAGAGTTGCTTTATTCTATCATTCCAATTTTTCATGACTTTGTCAATTAACTTGTTCATAAAACAAAACAATGATACTAGTTATCTGTTTCAAAATGCGTTTAAAAAATGATATGGGGGTAATTTAATATTTGGGGTAATGCAGTTTTAATAGATGAAATTTATGTTCCTCTGGGGTCATAAATATCACACACCATCGGGGGGGTTGGGGGACTGGCCGGAGTAAATGGCAGTGCTTGGTGCTTGTTCTGCTGTCAGACCACATGGACCGATGAACAGATCTGGTATCAATCCATAAACACGTATTATCATGTCATGAGGAGCATACATTTCCCCCATTTCAAAGCTCTTCCATCGTCTCTGGGGGGGGGAATTCTCATCAGTCCTGGGGCATTTTATTCATTGATTCAAATACTCTGGCTGGAGAAAGCCCTGTACCAGCTGAAGGTCGGTTCTCCGTAAATTTAATTAGCCTATGTTTATATTTTACGGGCATTTCACTTGGCGATCTCAGGCTACTTTTTGTGTACTCATTTATCACTCCCTTGCTCAAGTTGAATAAGTGATTTAGGGCTAATTGATTTAATCAACAAAGCACTTGTGTGCAGTTTGTAAAAAGGTCACAGGGAGGGAAAAAAACTGAACTCCAGTGCATTATACCAGTGGAGTATTGATCTGAGGGGGAAATCTTAGTCACTGTTTGGTACGACTTTGCCCGTGGAGCCAAACGTTTTGCTTCTGGAAGGTCCAAGAACAATGTCTCATTTAGCCATGGTGGAGGTATCTTATTGTTGTACCACAGACAGAGCCAGAGAACCAACAGAAGATAAAAGTGTTCTCTGGTGTTTCTTTCAACATTTGAGCATGTAGTAGAAAAGATTAGGTATGGATTAACTTCTGATGGCTTACTTAATCATAATTTGACCCTCTCGTTGCTCTGAGGATCTCCTGGCCCTTTTAAAAGAAATGTTTTATATACTTTGAGGAAAAATGAGCATTCAGGCGACTCTGATACAGCATTCATGTTCCACACCACGGTTCGGCCAATGGGACAGGGAGGCATGGGATTGCGTCTGACTGAGGGGGCTTGAGCGATGAGCCACGTGGGCTCCAGTGCCAGCCTCTACCTACCCCCCCCGGGCCAGAGCGGCGCCGCTGTGCTCGCACGTGCACATTAAACAGTCTCCTGCTTTACGTGCACCGAATGGAAAATGAACTGTCAGCGCGTCTTTCACCCCTCCTCCATCTGCTGTGCCACCGGTAATGGGTTGTGACATGTGACATTCGACGCGTTTCTGCACGTTATTGGCCAGGCACACATTATTCTTTCCAGTTAGGTGTCGGCACCGATCAGGGGACGCACCTGGGTCGGGCTGCACGGTGTTCCTGTCAGGCCCATTTTGTTTGTCACAGCACGGTATTAAACGTCTGCCAGGAGAAACTGTCTGGTCCTAGCAGGCAGGATGCAAGATAACGATTGGTCATGCCTTTGTATGCCACCGCTTTGCAATGGGAGCATGCAGCACTCTGGTTTGTTGGCGCAGAGAGTTTCCCCTCTCTAATACACAACATACCGGTGGTGGGCCAGGTGAGGTAGCCGGCAGACGCAAATCACACTGTTCTTTATGTAAATATCAACTGTTTTAAATTATTTTATTGTCCTATAAGGCAGTGGTTCTTTTCCCTTTGAAAATCTGGTGAAAGCTATGGACCCCCTCCATAGAAAAATTGCTATAAATGTTAAATTTGTATTTGACTTTCAAGGACCCCATGAAGCCCATTCATGGACACCATGGGGGTCTCCAGGTTAAGAACCCCTGCTATAAGGCTTCAAAATGCGAATGATGACGACGATGATGATGATGACGATTATATATTTCTGTATTTGCGGTATTTTGTTTTGCTAACTATATACTCACACGCTGGCTCTAAATGTACCTGTGTGGGCTAGATGATCACACAGTGACAGTGCCTGGGATAAGGAGACCGTGAGTCTGTCTGTGACAAAAGAAGAGGATGGGCCGGGGGTTCCTGCAACATTAGCATGCTCAGCCATGTCAGAGGAGCCCTTTCCCACATGGGAGTGCGGTGCCCAGCGCTGCCCTGATGGTTCATAGCATTTACCATGTGTTTCACAGTAATCAGCCCAGTCCTGCTTATTTCCCACACGTGTGACAGTAATTGGATTCCACACGCTGTAGAGTGCAGGAGTGGCGCACAGTACAGCCCTTCTGATTTACACCCGTCTACCATGTGTTTCCCAGTAATCCGATTCCACACGCTGTAGAGGAGAGAAGTGTTGCTCAAGCCTCGGAGTCCACTGTGTGATCGTGCTTGGAGTTTGGGAAAAGATCAAGATCAGCCCCCTATTTGGGCATCATGAATATGAATTAGAGATATGGATGTCATTCACAGCATATGGGAATGTGGGTTGTTCATACTGGTAGGAAAATCCTGGTCAATTTTATAAAGATTATAGGGAGAAATCTGCAGAAAATCTTCGTTGTAAGAAATGTTTCAAAAATAATTTCAGCTGCATAGAAATTTCAAATATAAGTTTGGCACATAACTGGACAAATTTAATGGGCTGATTGTACAGTTTAACTTAACTAAATAGATGGATCAATGGTTATATAAACAAGATGCAGTAATATTTAAATGGGGGTAACATTTTCTCCTTGCTTAATAAGGACACATAGGTCTTCTCATACAGTCTCACCCAGTAGTCCAGGCTATGCAAGTCTGTTATTGGACAGAGAGGAAGATTCATTCTAGATCCACTTCTGAGCATTTATCAGAAGACGAGGCTCTCTGGATTTCAGCATGGAGATAGGGGTATTTAATGTGTGATTGCGGCGTGTGTTTGGGTGCCTGTGAAACTCATTACAGCGGAGGTGCCTTGAAGCCACGGTGATATTAGCCATTGATCTACGGTGCCCTGTGCCTCCGTTAAGTGGGCTGATGGATCTGTGTGCTGGGGGAGCCTCATGCAGATGACGTCATGGGGTCCAAGTCAACCCCGCCAAGCGCCCGCTAAACCCTGAGTCTTGTCTAACGGCCACCCAGCAGCTGTGGTTGGCTGAGACTGCCGAAATAAGGCGGGCAGAGGTTTGAAGAGCCTGTCTATCTCGTGCCTCATAGCCACTTTGGATTCATTATCAGACTTCTGGTATTTCTGAAGCCCCTATAAAGGGAAGCACTGACTTAAATTGTTGCTTTAGAGTTGATAATTGAAGCATTTATAATTAGCAATTATTGTTCATTATAAATACGATGCATCTTTTTGACATTCCTCCACTGTAATTCCCCCAGTGATGAATAAAAGAGCATCGCATTTCAACAGCAGTGATTAGGTAATGGTAACTTCCGACGAAGTAATATTAAAAGAATATTTGCTCCACGCACCCAGTCCAACGAATGGGTGTTATCTGAGGGCATTCATGGTTCGAATGTGGGTAAAGACGACAGGAATGGGTGTTATCTGAGGGCATTCATGGTTCGAATGTGGGTAAAGGAGACAGGAACGGGTGTTATCTGAGGGCATTCATGGTTCGAATGTGGGTAAAGAAGACAGGAATGGGTGTTATCTGAGGGCATTCATGGTTCGAATGTGGGTAAAGGAGACGGATTCACAAAATCACAAAATAGCCGGGCAGTCTTGTGTGTTTCACTATAGATTAGCCAAATTCAAGTAATGCTGAGACACTGTTCTCATGAGCCTCGGGTGCAAGGCCAAGTCTCTGTAGTGCAAATTGTAGATATTGAGTGTAAATCACCTTTCAGAATGGCATTATGCCACATAAAAAGAGAAGGGAATAAAACGGATTTGACAACGAGAGTGAGAGCAAATGTTACCACAGGTTAATAACTCAGAAGAAACCAATTTTTCTATAATCTTTTCACAGGAAATGGAATCCAACACTTCTGCTCCAGGCTTTTTAATTGGGAAAGATTGAAAGAATTGATTTATGAGGGCTTTTTGTAAGTGCAAGCACTTGATTGGTGTCCTTTTTTTAAACGGCTGCACTGGTAACTCATGATGATGGCTAATCAGTGAACACCATCAAATATGTCTAAAAATTAATCTGACAATACAGCTGTGAATCTGTGTGTTTTGACTTGTGACACGAGGGGGTGTTCAAACACACAGCAATGCTCCCTAGGGAGACATTGTCTCCATAAACTGAAAGACTGAATGTAGCTGAAGAAGAAATGTGTGTGGGGAACGTTCTTATAACCGTTTTTCAACCAAGTGCATAGAGGCTTTAAAAATAGTTTAGAGTTGGCTGGTAAGGGTAATTTCAGAGTTTTACCCGACAGACAATCTAATAGATTAAATTAATGTCTGTACGCTGATCTACAACCATACAGTACACGGAATCGCCTACTGGGGAATATTCTCATTACAGCCTGTTTCACTTCCTTTGCCATCATACTTCACCTGAAAATAAAACGGAAACCTGAACATCACCGAGCTGATTGCCTCTTCACCTTTATTGCATCCCTGTTTCATTAGATCAAAAAATGTGTATGTTACAGCTACCTGTTTGCTTCCACACATGTACTTCTTTGAGATGTGTTGACAAGTAACAAGATTGGTTTAATTGGTTTTAGTTACTGAGGTAATGAAGTATAATGCAATAAAATCCAGATACCGTTACGCAACACTGTGGAATCAGTGATATGGACGTTACTGAAAATGGGACTACTGTTTGCAGTCAAGGGGAAAGTTCTTGAATTTGTTGAATGTTTTTTTCAGCAGACTGCATACAAATGTGATGGAAAAATAAAAAACTACAGAGAATGTAAAAGCAGAGATACCGTTTCGCTGCCTTCCATGCCATCCATTCCCCCCCCCCCCCAAGTAGGTTTGTAGATGAGATTTTTTTCTGTATTCAGAGATTTGTCGTTGCACGGTAAGAGAGGAATATTACTTTGTGAAAACAGGCCATGTGGCGCGCCCTCTGTGTTTATTCGTAAATACTTCTCAGTGCGGTCAGGTCAAAATGCCACTCGACTGCATTAATTCCATTAAGATTCAGTCAAGGTCATCAAACTTTTATGTTTTTTCACAGCTTGTGGTACATTTCAGCTGAGGCGAAGCAAACTTTTTTTGAGAAAGGATATTTATTTTCTCGTTGCCACTGGCCTGGGCCAGCATTGTTCCAGGGGAAGCCCATTTCTTCCTTTTTTGGATCCTTGGTGGAGCACTTTCTTCTGTTCTCTGTAGCTCAAGGCAATACTGGTAAAAGGCTGTGAAAACTGTGGGTAACGAGGAGCCCACTCTTACCCGCGGCCACCTTTTGATTAAAACCCAAACAGATGGCTCTGTATTCTCACTTAACGGACACGTTTTCTGGGGGAATAAAACCAGCGCGGCCTGGCTCCGTGAGTGTATGTGCGCCAGTTTGATTAAGAGTACAATGACGTGCAGCTGTGTTCGTTGGACCCACAGTTCAGCAGAGTTTTCGGAATGCTATAATTGAAACACCTGTCGTATACTTAATTACATATGCTTAACTAGGCGATGCTAATTAGGTGACAAATTCAATATTTAGTATGAGTTTTCCAACTTAGCTGTGAGAATCCCTCAACGCATACATTATGAACGATGGCGCACGTCCTGGAAATGTGTTTACCACTGTGGAATATGTATGATGAGTGCTTTCTGGGCTTGGTTTAACACACAATCAGCACTCAAGCAGACTGTTCCCTTGCGTCCGGGGCCTGTCTGATCTGCTCTGCCTTAGAACTAGAGTGGATGACCTCTCCTTTCAGCTGTGATCACCACACCCCTGCCGGAAACCGGCTTCCCTGACACGGACCTCTGGGCCGTGCGTGGGCTCTGCCCGCCACTCTCACACAGGGCTTTTATAATGAGTTATTGAGTGACTCTAAATGGCCTGGAACTCATTCAGCAGACTTGTGTAAAGACACTGGTTTGGAGAATGTGATGTGTGTCAAAATGAGACAATTAGCTTTTTTTCCCCCACTCTGAATACATTTGTCAGGTGATGGCTGCGTCTTTTTGCCGTTGCCTGCCCATCCTGGATTATACAGAAAAACAGTCACACCTAATTCAGAGCTGCTTGAGTGGCTTACAACAGTTTTAAACATTAAATTCTGATTCAGTACTGTTTTAATAGTCGCAAACAGTAATGCCCCCTCATGCAATCACGTATTTAAGAAACATTGCCACCGACGGTTGCCAGCCCTTTATAGGTAGATGCTACGGTGAAAGGTTACAAAATAAATAAGTACAGCCTATGAAAATCACAATCACAATCACTCTACAGTTATTATGTATATATATATAAAAAATGACCCATGAAAACAAACTGACTACATTATCTATCCATGTGTTTTCTAACCACTTGACCAGCTGAAGGCCGTGGTTCGATAAAATGATGTGTATGCGAAAGCGTGCCGACGCTTGTCTTGGCCCTAATGTGAAATGTATTGCAGGCATTCATGAGTAATGATTGCACTCAACATGAGGCTTGGCTGCCCCTCTTCCCTCTTTTTTCATTATCACTTATTAGATTAAATTAGTTTGAGCGTCAGGCCCATGTCAAATCATCTCAGATGGGGGGGGAAACTAAACGGGTTATTGAACACGACTCGTCAGAAAATCTGGTGCAGCCATGCACGGAAAATGACCCTCTCGCAGCTTTCGCTAATGTATTTCACACTGTGCCTAATTAGGCCGTGCGGTCAGAGCGGTGGGTGGACACCTGACCGCCCAAGAACGCGTAAAAAAAACAATACTTTCAGCGTGGTCTTAAGTTTCACACGCACTCAGCGGAATCTTCGCATTAAAGGAAATGCAGATGTATCTTTTCGGGTCACCTCATGTGTGGACGAGCGCAGGAAGGGGGAGGAGGGATTAGGACCTGGGACATGCAGGAAGGGGGAGGGGGGATTAGGACCTGGGACATGCAGGAAGGGGGATTAGGACCTGGGACATGCAGGAAGGGGGAGGAGGGATTATGACCTGGGACATGCAGGAATGAGAATGAGGAGACAGGGGGTCAATGGTGTGCTTGTGCAACGGCCGGAGTTTCACAGCGCTAAGAACAACCGGGATTGGACAGGTGATGAATAATGCTTCTGAAAACCATCCCGGGGAAGTCATGCTGGGGGCGACCTACGTGCTCGCCGTTCAGACACAAAACCAACCTTAGAAAACATTACAGACGGCATGCACTAAGTGTGGTCAAAGGAAAGGGTGGAAGTAAACAGTACTGAGTACAGGGCAGGGAATCATTTAGCTATCTGCGTTTTCTTAAATACCATACCGTTCTGTGATAAAACAGCATGTTGCTCTTTCCTGAGTCATTTGTGTTACAGTGCAATTTTATATGAAATTCATTTGAGCTATAAAAAAATTGGCGGTAATTCTCTTTCTATTGAATTCTATTGAAATGTTTTTAGTTACATTTATCAGGGGTATGAATAAGTAAACTGTACTTTTATTTAATTTATATTTTAGCTTTGACTGTAACCATACATCGTTTGCTTCTGTTTAATCTTTTTAAGATTGTTATTTTCATACGAAGGCCCTCTGCAGCAGACACTAAAATAAGGACCATGATAATGATGTGCGTTATTCATCACGTGTGCAGTCCCAGTTGAGCGTCACTCCTGTCTCTGCTCAGTATTGCATTTACAAGCACGTGACTGACCTCTGTCCCCTGGTCCACTTCCACCTGTGCCTCCAAGCTCCTCGTCCCGGCATTCGGACAGGTCCCGGATCAGAGAGTGGGAAATCGCCTTCCCCGGTGCTACAGATCCTTGGTGAAAAGACACCCAATCATTTGTTTGCGAAGCAATCATTGTGTGCAAATGATTTCCAGGGGGGAAAGAAAAAACTGAATGGATTGGATTTTTAATAGGTTGGCCCTAGTAAATTCTCAGAGGCCCACATGCAGGATAATGTCTATGTTGGTTTTTCAACATCGAATGGACATTTTATCATGCAGAGTGACTTGCATCGCTTTTAATTTTGCAGATTTATTTAAATTTTTTTCTGAGGAAATGCAGATAAAACTCAAGGGTACAACAGCATTGCCCTCCTCTGGGTCTGACCCTGCAACCTGCGGGTCACATGTCCTGTACCAAACCGTATGTGTTATCCATGCATTGATCAGAGAGGAGTGAATTCATCGTTTAAGTCCCCTGACATCTGTTCCTAATTAATTTGGCCAATGCTGCTTTCCGAGCGTGCTGGGTCTAATTCTTGTGCAGCTTTTCATTGTGTCAAGCCAACGGCTCAGTCGAATGTTCAGAAAACGCCGATGGCAATCATTCCTGATAATTCCCTGGCGATTGCTTGTTTGGGAGTGCAGAAAGCGACAAGGAGCTACAGGCCCTTCATTGTCCTGCGTCTTATCTCCCGGGCTCCCCTCGCATCGCTCGGCCCGGGTCCCAGGTGACCGCCGAAATGAGCAGCTGAAAAGAAGCGTGTAGCAGTCCCTTTCCTCTTGGGCAAGACACAAGCATATCACCGCCTCTTCCTGTCTTCACATGGCCCTGGAATCCCTCAGGGTCTGCATTAGATTTTTACCACCAAATGATTAGAGCCAGGTGTTAAATGTGTTATTGCAGATAAGGCGTTGTGCGTTGAGATCCTGCTGATGTTGATCACTCTTTCTGCACAACGTTACCACAAACTAGTATAATCAGTTGGTTAACAGAAAGCCCAGCGGTGCATTCTGTTTGAATTACCCAGCAAGCAAAACACATTTTCCTTTTCCCAGACACAACTGGTATCGGTATGTCTGACAAAATGTATCTACCAGGTGTTCGTACACTCACTGTTTAAATAAAAACAAGTGATTTACAGATCCAGGGGGAGGGCTCTGAGATCCGCGGTGGCCCATAATGCTTCACTCCATGGTGTGGGATAGACATGGCGTTCTACAGGCTATTACTGCGCTCATCCTTAGTGGCCGAACGCGGACAATAGGCATAAAAATCCCGGCATGGTAAAATGGTTACCAAGGTGCAATGTTTGACGAGGAACGTGGAAACTGGAGCCCTGTCCCAGGGCAGGAGACACATTGTTCTATTACCACTTTAATTTCAGTTGCCATTGTGGTTCTGTGCACCGATGACAGAATGATGAGCCTTTTATCCTTAATAATACTTTACTGCGCGATTTTGAAAAGGAAGCTTTGTGGCCAAAAGTTCCACGATAAACCTGTGATGTTTTCATACTGAGAAATTAAGTTCCTTCCGTTTTTATATTCACAACTGTGTACACTGCGTATGTTGCTTCGGTTCCTGCCGGTAAAAGCATCATTTATCCCCATCAGTCGGCGCAGCAGGTTGCCATGGTTTCCATGGGCTAATGATAATAATTTTTAAATGCTTCTCCCCGTCCTCACAGCCATGCACTGTATTCCTGCCTTCAGCCTAACCCAGGATGGCCAGCTCTGCTCCCAGAGGGCCACAGTGTCTGACCGGGCCTTTGTCCCAGCTCACGTTTACATTTTTTAACTGAAGTTATTCTGTAAAGGGAATACCCTAGCCTGGGTTAGGGTTGTTATGTTGTTATGTTTGCACTCAATTTTCCAAATGTATTTCAATCGTAACATCTGTGAAACGTTGCACATGGACTCATGGTTCATGCAGTAAGCTATGTAAACAATGAAGCTTTCCGACAGTGTGTCATCCAGGTTTTATGCTCTAAATGACTGCAGTTCCTCCAAATGCCCGGATTTAAGCGACCGCGTACTGCAAACTCATGCACGGTTTGCGGACAGTTGCACTGTTCCTTTCTCCAGCAGGCTTTTCGGACTTCTCTGATGCTGTCTGAAAGCCCACAGGAGCCAAAACAGGGGTGTTGATGTTTACGCTTCCACAGCGGGGGGAAAAAGTCCTCGGCCTGGCAAAAACCGGCAAAGGGACCCAGTAAATAAATCACAATACGGCACATTACCAGTGTTCTACTTTATCTTCAGGTTTGTTTCTTTGACATGGTTTATCTTGTATTATTTCTAAGTCTTTGCAATTGATATCAGTCGAAAATAAGTTATTATCTAGTCTTTTAGCCTTGAGCGAGACGCTCAAACTGAATCGCAAATGAATGAATGTTCCGTGGTTCTTAACAGTGTTCAGTGGGCGAATGCCTAGTGAAACATCACACTGCAACGACAATAGACATTACTACAGTCGGGTTAAATGCACATACTTCTAATTACCTCCCGGCACACGTACTGTGTCCACAGTTTAGGTGTACTGAGGGCCAGGTCTGAATGGACATGCACATGCAAATGGGTTTGCCTTAATCTCTACATTTGGGGTTGCCTCTGATATTCAAATTCGTTATTAGTTGTTGTGGCAGGCGCTTCAGGGCTGATAAGGGAAACGCCCACCGTCACCTGTGGGGAATAATTTTGTGATTAAAGGTATTTAACTGCCAATTTCCCCAGTAGGGAGCTATAAAGGCTTCAAGTCAGACTACAAACTGCAGAATTTTCAGCAAAATACACACACAGCAAGTAAGACAATTGATAAATATGGTGCATCTATGCGGAAATCAGGTCAGGCACCTTTGAGATTATGTTTATCAACACAGCATGGCTGTAATCTCTTCTGGGAACGGAGCTCTAATGAGGATTTATCTGCAAGCATGGCTCTCGTGTTTTTCCTCAGAGCCGTCTACAGCAGAGCAGTCTAAAGATTACATGACCTTGCTCTTCAGCCACGGCGCGTCTCACCTCAGTCTTGGATACCCACTGGTCTCTGCTTCTCCTCACAGAGAGAAACTTCCATTTTTAACCTGGAGCATCTTTAGCTCTGAGGCCTTTTACTTTTTAAAAATGTGATTTTTTTTTTCTACCTTGCGTTCTCAGAAATAATGCAGAGACCGCAGCATTGTCAAATTGAAACGTGTATTTCCAGAAGGTAGTATTTAATTACTGCGGGATTTCTTTTTGCAAATGGATGTGAAACAGATGTTCAGTTGGTGTCTTTAAAAATGCAGGTTTTATTTAAATTCTACAGTACGCCACGCGATGCGTCTGTGCTGCTTTTCATTTGTTTGTCTGCTTTGCTCACCTCGATTGTGGTCCATCTCTCTCCAAGTTTCGGGGACTTCATCTCTCCTTAGTGTCACCCTTGCAGAGTTACCTTCTGGGTGGTTCAAAAAGCTGTATTTCGGCTGGGTTTCTTCAGCATTCCTGTTTCGTGTCAGTAGCCTCTATTCTCGTCCACTGTTAGAGGGCCCTCTGCACGGTTCTCTAATGATAGCCAGTGGATGGGATTTATTGTGTACCTGTTATATCTTACCCTACTGGTCACTACCTCTACTAAATCCTTTGAAACGGCATATATGGGTACTTAGAATATGCTAACATGATACACACAAGGATAGCCTATGTAGCATAAGTCAAATTTTGATTAAGAGTCACAGGACACATCCTACCTGGTTGGAGGCTTCAATGCTGCCAGAATACATTCCTCTGGTAAGTTAGGGATATAACGTATTGATTCAGAAACGGGAATCAATTCTCTTGCTGTTTATAACCACCTGTAGATCTGAATGGGAATTTTACGCAATAGAAGATGTCACTTTTTGTTTGCATATGCCGGTTATTTCCCCCTCCCCGATATAAAGCGTGGAAAATGAAGTTATGGCTAATTACAGTAGAGGATAGATGAAGCTGCACCCTTTAGGGTGTGTTGTGTTTAACACTGACTGCGTTCTGTCTAAACAGCGTTTCTCATCCCCCCACATTGATCTGAAGACTCTGGTGAATGAGCTGTATCTCCGTGTGGGAAGTGGCGGCTTCATTCCTAATTAATGGCACTGCGGGGCGTACAGCAGTGACGGCCTGAAAGGTCACCTCAGTGGGTTTTTAGAAATGTTAAATGATGTCTATTCTCCATCACCACCACTTCACGATTTCAAGTTGCAAGATTCAATGTCTTTGTTGACCTATGCTTCAATGCCTCCGATTTCCTGTAATGAAAAAAAAAACTTAAAATAAGAAATGTTGTTGCATGTCATTAAAAAAAATATTTATATATA